>JAOYMZ010001569.1:0-25008 GCA_025802335.1 Pinguicula primuliflora | reverse complement strand
AGGAGCAAGGTGTCCGTGCTTCCTAGGGTGACTCTATGCAATGTCCGGGATTGGTGTGGTAGGTGGGCTGGTGTTTAACACTTTTGCGCGGGCCCGCTGACCGACCAATCCGTTTGATTGGGCATACCAGAACTAACTATGAGTTAAAACTATAGAATTGTAAGACACATGTCATCTTTAACGCAGTCAAACCATTTTATATTAGTATGTATACATGGGAATTTTTTTCCTAAACCGAATTTATCCTACCGAATCTATCCACTATCCTGCCGAAATTTCATCTGCACCGTCGGATTACAGATCGACGGTGCAGATGAAATAAATTTTAAAAAAAATTCGCGCGGGTCGAAACCCGCGAATCGGGTTTATTTCCTTATTTTTTTTCCTATTTCTGGATTAATCTTCCAATTGGTTCTTTTTTCACAACAGAAGCAAACTTGGAGCCCAGTTCAGCGCCATCACCGGCGACCCTTCATCTCCTCCAGTGACTCACGCACCCTGTCCAACGGGAAGTTCAGCACCGCCGTCCGACCTTGCTTTGGAATTATCCGTCTTTTCTGACTCGCGTTGCTACGGAAATGGGTTGAATAGCAGCGAGGGAGTTTTCTGACTTGCGGGTTTTCTGAATTCGGAATGTTGAGGATGAAGATGTGTGTGCATATGAAATTGTTTTGTTGTTTCTTCTTATTTTTAGGTTTTACCAGTACCACATCAATCAGGATAATGTTTGTGCATATGCAATTGCTTAGGTTTTACCAGAACGACTTCAATGAGGAGGAAGATGTGTGTGCATATGAATTGCTATGGTTTTCTCTGTTTTGTAAATCATTTCATGTAAGGATCCTGTAATGCTTTAGCAAGAATGGGAAGCAAAAATTTTGGTGAATGTAGTCTCGCCACTGGTTGCAAATTTTGCTTATAAAAAATTCAACTTGAGATCCAAATTTCCTCCTGATCTGAATGCGGAAGAACCGCAATGTAGACAAGATCATACAACCTAATACCAGACGAACTGAATGCAGACTGTATATCGTTGGCACTTTAAGTAAGCTTCCTAGCAGTACAAATGGAGAAGCCAAGATTGATACAAGCAGGGCACCAATAAATGTGCGGGGGACTACTCCAGGAAATTCCAAGTGATCATACTTCTCCACAGAACAATGATTGCATTCCAAAAAATTATCAACATATCACCAGCCATGAACAAAAACAATACTGTGCTGTAAATTCATGCAGTTTAATTTCTGCCCAAAGACAAAACAAGAGTTTTCTGATGAACTCACTGGAAAATGAACAAAATCTGCAGAGTCTGTCAAGCAACCTGGGACTCATACTAGAAAAACAAGAGTTTTCCAATGACATTGCAGCAAAATGGCATGAAACTATGAAAAATGGTACAATCCTAAGTTCATCAGCCAAACTCCGAAAACAATCAGCTACATGACGCGTCCTCATCATCTTCGCAGTCCAGCCTCAACATTCCAATGCACACACATCTTCATCCTCAACATTCCAATGCTCAAAGCTCATTGCTCTTTTCTGATGAACTAACTGGACTAAGAAAAAAATCTACAGAATGGCATTGCAGCAAAAACTCCAGCCTAATGGCAGAATGGCATTGCAGCACAAACGGTACAAACCAAAGTTCATCGGCCAAACTCCGAAAACAATCAGCTACATGACGGACCGTCCTCATCTTCGCAGTCCGGGCAAATTGTCGTCGGAATCTTGCGTTTGAAACCAAATTTTTTTTTAGCATAAAGCACATAAAAAACTATTAACAACAAATATCGTAAAAATTTATACACTTACGGATCAACTATTTTAAGACATAGATTTCAAATGAAACATTAGTGGCACATAGATTTAACCAAAGATTTGTAAAGATTTAACCAAAGATTTCACTAAGACTGCTTATCATTATTAAAAATGAAACATTAGTGGCACATAGATTTAACCAAAGATTTGTAAAGATTTAACCAAAGTTCAGTAGCCTCAGTTACATTGGAAAGATTTAACCAATGATTTCAACCAAAGATGTAAACACGGAGCAATCAAAGATTCAACCTTTTTATCTGTGTGCAATGAACAATTGAAAATGTCATCAACGTCATAAACATGCTGTAATGACAGAACAATAGTCATAAACATGCTGTAATGCTGCCTCAAAATCGACATGGCTAAAACTCGTCAGGGCTAAAACTCGTCGGGGCTCGAATTTTAGGTACAATTCGACTGACATAAAAACAGGAAGATGAAAATCTGTTGACGAATCAGAATCGCGCCATGTACCTGAATCAGAATCGTTGCTCTTGAACCCCACAGAATTGCTGCTCTTGAACCTCAGTGAATCTGCAGCTATGGGAAGCGAGACGCGCGAAATGCAGAATGGAGACGCGCGAAACCAAAACCTACCGCGGAGTGAAGGCGCAAATATGCTTACCAAGAGTGTAACCAAAACTTACGGGTCGACCCGCGAGTGTGAATTTTAAAAGGAATTCGAAATCTGGTCGTCGATCTAGACTTGTGCGGTGGTGATTTCATTTCGGCAGGATAGTGGGTAGATTCGGTAGGATAGATTCGGCTTAGGAAAATAATTCGTATACATATCGCTTGGTCGTGTGATCTTGTTGTAGGTGTCGAGTTCAAGCTAAAATGCATTTGGCTACACCTAATCCAAATAATATTTTGATCTCGGTACGAGACCCTGCCATATTAGACAAAAGCTAACGGGATATATCTCCAATTACCCCTATTTAGCAAAAAAAAGGTTGCCCGATTCGTGACATGTTGCTGATTTGTTGCTCAAAGGTTGTGATGATGCCATTTAGCAAAATCAAATTTTAGTCTATATGAGAAATGTTAGGTGTACAAATTTTTTTTTGTATAAAATATTGTATGACTAACACTAGGCATGATATTAGATCTAATTTTCTTCAGATCATATTTATAAATTACATGAATTCAATTTTTGGTATTAGTTTGTACAATATTGTGGATTTACCTACCTCTGTAGGTTCCTACTTATCCAAAAAAAATTTGTATAATATTTTAATTACCAAAAAAAAGTTTGTACAATATTTTGACGAAAAAAGTTTGTACATCTATCGTTTTGTGGTGTTTATTTAATTTTATTTAAGTACAGTATTCCTAATTTTTATAACCTTTAACTAGACTCGTTTCGGATAGTGTATCTAGTATTCTAGTCTAGTTATCCCGAGCAATGAGCCAAAATTATAATGAGTTTATTGGGCCCTTAGGTCCAAAATTAGAATAGTATGGCTATCGTTGCATCTGGCAACAGAAGTAGAACCGCATGGGCAGCGCATAGTATGTCACAAACTACTACCGGCGGGTATCGGATCACACTGATCCAACTCGGTACCCAGACCCGAAACCCGTTGGGTACCGTGTTCGGGTTTCAAATCGGGTTCGGATAACGGATACTAGGGTTCAGGTCCAGGTATTATCCAGATCCGGATAATTTTTGTTGAAAAAATATTTTTTTAGGATTTGGGGGATCCAAAATCCGAAAATAAAATTAATTTTTATTAGAAAAAAAAATGATAACAATAAAGAAAAAAATAAAAAATAAAAAAATCAAATCGATTATTACGGGTAATTGGTATTGGGTACCGGTATGAGGACTGGATTCGGGTAATAATTTTTAATACCCGATTTTTGGGTTTCCGGGTATCTGATTCTGTCTGTCGCAATCCCAATCGTCAGAATCGACCTGGTAATCATATGGATACAACGTTAATCACGGAGGATTTCGTAGTTCGTCCGCCCATTGTATTGATAACCCGCACCCCACCCCACCCCACCTACACCTAACAATAGGGGAGTCTGACGTCGTCTCGAAATGGTTGTTTAATCTACAAGACCACGTCCTTTGTTGATATTAATTTGGAATCCAAAGTCACCATTCAACAAATGCTGTCGAATTTCCGATTGTTGCAGTTTTCTGCACGTTTGGCTTCTTACCCACCTCGAGAAGTTAGGATTGCTACAATGTTTCGGTCGCAAATGGGGATAGCTACCAATGCGACGGCGTCCAGTTCACCGCCCAATTTGCTTTTCCGGCAGCTTTTCGAGAAAGAGTCGTGCACCTATACATACCTTCTCGCCGATGCTTCACATCCGGATAAGCCAGCTCTGGTCTCTTCATTGCTGTTTATACTCCAAAAGTTTGGTTTGAATTGGGGTATCTGTCTGTTGAAGTCTTTATTTTTATCGATGCATACTGATGGATGAACCCATTTTCTTTCTCTGCAGTTGGTTGACCCTGTAGATAAAACAGTTGAAAGAGATCTTTCCCTGGTGAAAGAGTTGGGTCTGAAGCTAATATATGCAATAAATACTCATGTACATGCAGATCATGTCACTGGCTCTGGGTTACTTAAGGTTGCAAAAGTTTTAATTTCGATGAATTATGAATTTATGATCATGTGAATCAGCTGTTCTGCTTCAGTGTTGAGCAAATCCCTTTGGGTGTCTAGAACTTGAGAAAAGATCTATTGCGTTGTAATCAAACATTTTAGGAAAAGGATTGACATGGATATTTGTTTGGTTTGGCTGAATCCTGCAGAGTAAGGTTCCTGGGGTGAAATCTATCATTTCTAAAGCGAGCAATGCCAAAGCTGATATCTATGTCGAATCCGGAGATAAGATATGCTTTGGTGATCTGTTTTTGGAGGTATACGAGCTCATTATATATTTGTGTGATCCATATAGAAGCACATTCGCTTTGTTCACGCTCATCTTTTTAGACATCTGACGGTTGTTATCAGCTATCCTCTACATCATGTTTTCATCTTCTCAGGTTCGTGCAACTCCAGGTCACACCTTAGGCTGTGTTACGTATGTTACTGGAGATGGATCTAATCAGCCTGTACCAAGAATGGCCTTCACCGGGGACGCCTTACTGATACGTGGATGTGGAAGGACAGATTTTCAGGTACTATTTCTTCCATTACTTGAACCGTTTCTTCTTCATGAAAAACTGCAACTAAGCTCTTCAACTTTTATTTCCTTTGCTCAAAAGTTCTATTATCAGCAAAAGGGTGCATTATTTTCTGGAAAGAGCATTAGAATAAAGTACAGATTTTCAGGTACTTATATATAACAATGAAGCAAGTGCCATGTGCAGTTAAATTACCGTGTAAATTTAGAAGCATACCGGAGTTAAGGGTCCTGTTGCAACATGACTAACTTATTCAACTTTGACGTGTTGTATGGTTTAATCTTTAATGGATTATGCGAGTGTTTGTGCATATGCTGATATAGTCTCTTTGTTTCTTGTTTCTCCAGGGAGGTAGTTCAGAGCAGCTTTACAAGTCCGTTCATTCACAGGCAAGAATTCGGGACGATATAACTTACATGATTAAAACCCCTTCAAAAATTGTGTTGAACTTGAGAATTCCATCCAGTCAGTACCTGAGAGTTGAAACCCCTTCATTTTTGCTCCAAACAGATCTTCACATTGCCTAAAGACACGCTTCTATACCCTGCTCACGACTACAAGGGTTTCACTGTGAGTAATATGCAAACTTACTGGTTTCCCTTGATGCCATCTCGAGCTCCTTATGCACAGATCTATTTTGTTCTTAGGTGAGTACCGTGGGAGAAGAGATGCAGCACAATCCCCGCCTTACGAAAGATGAGGTAATTCCCCCCAACAACATATTGCCTTTGTTATGATTTGTTGAATAGTCTGATCTGAAGTAGTACTAGATGCCAAACATGATCCAGCTCAAGAAGAGGCCACCAAAATGCTATCATACAGTCTAAGAAGAATTTCACACAAGTTATTTAAATTTTTGTAAGGGATTCCTTTCATTCATCATCAGTTCTAATATATATATATTATTTGTCGCAGGGTACATTCAAGAACATCATGGCAAGTAAGTGTTGTTGATACTCGAGCAACTTCTTTAAAGTTCGTTGCTGATCTTTATGTCATGTCTTTCTAGACCTGAACTTGGCATATCCAAAGATGATCGACATCGCAGTCCCAGCTAACATGGGTTGTGGGCTGCAAGATGTCGAGTCCACTTCCACCGCGTGAAGAGATGGTCTCATTCCCTCAAGTTCAATGAAAGCGCCAAGGTTTGACACCAGATTTGATCATCCAAGTTCAAATAAGTACCAATTACAGATTTACAAGGTCCCGAGATTCGACATGAGATGGTATCTATTGAAATTTAGTGTGGGATAGGCTTTCCCTTTCAGTTTGTTCACTTCAAAACTCTGCAACAAGTACTTCTGTTTGTTAACGAAAATTTATACTAGTCTGATGACGTTCTAGTTTAGCCAAACCCTCACTATTTACATTTTTCTATACACATTCGTGGATTACAGACCCAGTAATGAATACCTTCCAATATACACCCTAGGCCAAAACTGACTTCGATAACTCAAGGCCTTAATTTGCAGAAGAGGGTTCCTCACTGCATACTGTGCAGTGCCCTCGTGGCACTACGGAGTTGGCCGGCAGCAGGTCCGTGAAAAGGCATTAAACACCGGCTCATCTGTCGCACCGATCCCGAGTGCATATGTGTACTGCATAGTGTGCTATATCAGTGCGCACATCCCATATCCTTAATTTGCAAGTGCATGCCCAATCTAATTGCCTTTTTTTTTTTGACTTGGCAAGTATTGCTGCTTTGCATCTTCTCGTAGTTACGGGAGAATCTAGTTATCAAAAGTTTATCAAAGATTTTTCTTCATACAGCCAGCCAATGATATCTGTTGTTATCCTGAAACCAGTGCCACATGTGCTTTTTCTATTTGACACGATATCACAACTCTATCAATTTGTATTCCCAGAATGCCTCTGCAGTCCGCACCACAAAAATCCTTGTGGTTCCCAATTTCCTACTACAAAAGACTTTCTTCTTTATACACAACACAAGCCAGCAGTAGCACCCTGGTTCCATCAGGAGACACTTCTAGCAGACCATCAAAATGGCAGCACAAGCCCTCGTTTCCTCATCGTCCATCTGCTCGTCGGCGGAGGCCGCCAGGCAGATACTCGGAGGGCGGCCGGTTCAGTCATCAAGAAAAGTTTCCTTTGTGGTGAAAGCTGCAGCTACTCCGCCTGTCAAGGTATATATTATTAGCACAATCCCATCCATAATCTGGGGGGAATTGGTCACAGTGATCAGGATGGAATCTCTGAAATAAGTTTTCCCATTATGTCTCCCAGCAAGGGGATAACAGGCAACTCTGGTTCGCATCCAAGCAGAGCCTGTCGTATTTGGATGGAAGGTGATCTTTAAATGGGCTTCTTCTTCTTCTTCCATGAGTTCTAACTGTTTGTTAAGATGTTTCAATTGAGTTACGCTCCTTTTTTCCCCTTCCTCAGCCTTCCTGGTGATTTCGGATTCGACCCGTTAGGCCTGTCGGATCCGGAAGGCGCGGGAGGATTCATCGAACCAAAATGGCTTGCATACGGCGAAATCATCAACGGGCGTTTCGCCATGTTGGGTGCCGCCGGCGCCATTGCACCGGAAATCTTGGGCAAAGCCGGGTTGATCCCAGCTGAAACAGCAATCCCATGGTTCCAATCGGGAGTCATCCCTCCAGCTGGAGCATACAGTTACTGGGCCGATTCCTATACGCTGTTCGTCTTCGAGCTGGCGCTGATGGGGTTCGCTGAGCACCGGAGGTACCAGGATTGGTCCAAGCCTGGTTCAATGGGGAAGCAATACTTCCTTGGCCTGGAGAAGGGGCTTGGAGGATCCGGTGAGCCGGCTTATCCGGGTGGCCCGTTCTTCAACCCGCTGGGGTTCGGGAAAGATGAGAAGTCATTGAAGGAGCTGAAGTTGAAGGAAGTGAAAAATGGGAGATTGGCTATGTTGGCCGTTTTGGGTTACTTCATCCAGGGGCTGGTGACAGGGGTTGGTCCTTTTCAGAACCTGTTGGATCATCTGGCTGATCCTGTCAACAACAACATCTTAACAAATCTAAAGTTCCACTGAAAGGAGAGAATCGGTTCGATGAATCGCTGCCACTGCTTTGTGATGCAAGTAATGTAATGTTTGGGGGGCTTGTCCATGTAAATCCATGATGATAAAAGTTATAGGACCGATTTCGTATGTCTCAAAATGAGTATTCGAGAAAGTACGCTATGCGGATGTGGTCAGAGGTCGCTCAGCATCTAATGTCTGCTTAAGCGGGGCTTATAAGCAGTCTAAGTGGGAATTTGGGAAGGCGGATGACAACATTCTAGAACGTAGGCAGTGCCTAAACGACCGCTCAAAACACTTATATATCTAGACAAAAATAAATATTTAAAATAGGAAAAATATAATGAAAATAAAAATTTAATATCAATTTACTGGTACCCAAAATTTGAAACCTAAACGAACACACCACAACCGGACTGTGTATTCCCTGAGCGATGATACTGAAGCTATCGGATGAGCTGGTCTCCACAATTCAGTCAGCTTCGAGTCTAGCAAGAGTAATTTCTACTAACATCTTTCCTTATCTTGGATACAATAGAAAGAATGCTGTCAGTATTAAATCAAAGCTCTTTGAGTTGGGCTTTAACAACCCTTCTCTAGACTACAAAAGCAATGAAACTTCAGAGGGGATTATACTGCCGCCCCCAACGCTGGCGCCCCCGCCTCCCTGTTGTGGCTCCTGAGAGCTCCCCCAGAGGAGTTTTCTCGAAGATGAACCTTGAAGAAAAAAAAATCTTCTGAAAAGTCATCATCTGAGTTGGAAATGATCCAAACGGATGAAATTGCATCAATTCATGTTGAGAACGGTTGAAGCTTTGGGGATGAAGTTGGTTGCTCTGTTCCTGCATTTTTATTTCATCTGTAATCTTTTTTATTCATATTCTTCTTTGGGCTGTATAGTCGGCCCATGTTGCATTTGGCATTCTTTTAGCACAGGCCCAATAATCGGGTGAGTTGTATTAATAGCCCCACTCGGGCATGTATTGAGCAATGAAAGAAAATTTCCCAAAACTTAGTTACTGTTTGTCCGCCGTTCTCACCTACCAACATTACACATCATTGAAAATGCCATTGAGCAATTGAACCGTTTATACTGAAGTCCCTATTTTCCTCTGTTTTCTTGTTCCAAACTTCCTCATCTCTCGATTTTCGTCCATACTACTGTGGAACTTTTCTGAACCGTTTTCTATAATCTCAAGATTTTCTAAACTGCTCAAGCAGTGAATTAAGTCTTCCTTCCTCTCCCTAATTATGCCAGTCACGAAAGAAGAAACAGGTGCTAAGGGTACTCTCATCGATGCTTCACAGGTAGACAGGAGCCTGGGAATTCGAGAATCTGATCATCCAAGGATGTCCCTGGTCACAGTATTGCTAAACACTGAGCTATCAGGCTTGGAGTCGCGCAGTTCAAATGGTGATTGGTGCAAAAAGGAAGTTGGGTTTCATCGATGGAAGTCTAGAGCCTCCCTTGCACGAAGGAACTGAGGAGTTTCAGGTATGGAAAGCTGTCGATCTTATGGTAACTTCATTGATTTACAACTCTATTGACAAAGAGGTGTTTGCCGGTTTTCAATACACCACATCTAGTGCAAGAGAATTATGGCTAGAGCTTAAGGAGCAATTTGGTGAGACAAATGGTCCCATGGTATCACGATTAGGCGAGAAATCGCGAATCTGAAACAAGGCAGTGATACTGTCACTGCTTACTATGGCAAATTGGAGAGCTACTGGGATGAACTTGGATATATGAGGCCAATGTTGAAGTGTAGGTGCAAAATTAACACTGCGATAATAGAAGAGGAACGTGCTATGAAGTTTCTTTTTGGGTTGAATCCCAAGTTCGAGCCTATATCAAGTCAAATTCTTGCTACTGATCCCCTTCCAAGTCTTAGCAAGATTTATTCAACCATACTCATGGTTGACAAGCAAATGGAAGAAAGTGCTGGAATCTTAGGCACACTTGAGCATGGAATGGTTGGAAGGGTAATGGGAGGGAATATAGCAGATGGAAGGTGGATGAATCCACAGAAGGGATCTACAACTGTGAGCTACTATATCAACAGGCCAGGGGAAAGCCAAACCGAGGGGATCTAAAATGTGAGAACTGTGGAAATATTGGTCACACTATCCATGACTGTCTTAAGTTGAAAACCTCCGAGCATTGCAAGGTGCAAGGTCATCCAACATCAAATTGTTTGAAGCTGAGAAGCCTGCAAAAGAAACCACGAGGTCCTCCACAGTTTGCAAACACAGTGATGATGCATACACCTCTGGACAGAATGCTACAAGGCCCTGAAACAAGCGAGCAACTGAATATAACTGATATAGTGAGAGTGGAGATCACAAAAGTTTTGAAAGATGTTATGCGTCTTGGCACAGCACCTTCCAGGTCCGGTCAGACTTTGACCATAGCTGAGGAAATCGAATTCGCAGGTAAATCCTACTTGACTGCTCTTGCTGTAGCTCCTCATTTATCACCGGATATATGGATTGTTGATACAGGAGCCTCTAGTCACATGTATCACAATGTGAACTTATTAAAGGATTTGAAGCCTACCAGTGAGGTGTTAATTGTGAAACAAGCTCATGGGATCAACATAGTTGCGAAGTCTGAAGGAATTCACATTTTATCATCTAAACTCATCATGCCCCATGTCCTCTTTGTTCCTAGTTTTAAATTCAACCTTCTTTCTGTATCAAAACTCAGCAAAACTGCTCATGTATATTTTTCATTCTTCCCCTCTTTCTGTGTCGTGCGGGATCTAACCACTGATTGTTAGAAACGATAAAACACAGTACACACACAAGAATTATGTAGTTCGGCTTTGCCTACGTCCATGGGAGAAAACTGTTTCACCGTCTTATTCCATCACTCTCTTTACAATGTACAATGATTCTTATATAGAGATTTTCTCCTCTCTTTGTTCGGCTATCTAGGGTAAATCCTGGGATTATAGGAATGTAATCCCAGGAAATATGTGGGGAAGATTTATTCAAATCTTTCCCAATTTATCTTTTTACTAACACTCCCCATTAAGTTGCGTATTGAGATGTCCAATATCCAACTTGTACATCGCGTCATGGAACACTCGCCCAACCACCGTTTTTGTGAGCACATCCACCAATTGATCTTCAGACTTCACATAAGGTAGTGATATAATTCCGCCTTCAAGCTTTTCTTTGATAAAGTGTCTGTCAATCTCTATATGCTTTGTTCGATCGTGCTGTACTGGATCCTCAGAGATATGTATAGCCGCCTTGTTATTACACCTTAGTGGACACATACCATTGGGTATGATGCCCAATTCGCTCAACAGTTTCCTCAACAAAAGAATCTTAGTCAACCCCCGGGCAATCCCTCAAGATTCAACTTCAGCACTTGACAATGCGACTACCTTCTTCTTCTTACCCCTCCAGGCCACAAGCTTTCCTCCAACAAACACAAAGTATCCTGCAGTTGATTTCCAATCAACGGGGTTCCCAGCTCAATCTGCATCTGTGTATGCTTTTATCTCGAGATGACAAAACTTGCGAAACAACACTCCTATATCTGGGGTACCTTTCAAATACCTTACGACTCTCAAAGCTGCAACCATATGATCCTTCTGAGGTTTGTGCATGAACTGACTTAGAACTCCAACGGCATATGCTATATCCGGCCTAGTATGAGACAGGTAAATCAACTTCCCAACCAATTGTTGAAAACACTCTCTGTCCGCCGCGAGAGCACAATCTACTATCCTGAGTCCATGATTAGGTATCATCGGAGTATCCACTGGTTTGCTCTCAAGCATTCCGGTTTCTGCCAGAAGGTCAAGAATCTACTTTCTCTGTGATATATGAATCCCAAACTTGGATCGCATCACTTCGATGCCCAGAAAGTACTTCAGCATTCTGAGGTCTTTCATCTCAAACCCAGTGAACGGGTGCTTCTTCAACCTAGCTATCTCATCAGCATCATTCCCTGAAATAATCATGTCATCTACGTAAATCAACAGACATGTGAGAGATCCATTCCCCCCTTTTGTAAAGAGTGTGTGGCAGAAGTGCTCTGAGTAAACCCAAAGTTCCTCATCACCAGTGTGAACCTCCCAAACCATGCACGAGGTGATTGTTTTAGCCCATACAGAGCTTTCTTTAATCTGCAGACTTCCCCTGGACGAAATTCCTCAGTATATCCCGAAGGTCCTTCCATATACATCTCCTCTTCTAAATCCCCATGAAGAAACACATTCTTCACGTTCAACTGGTACAGAGGCCAATCACAGTTGGCTGCAATAGAAACCAGGACACGAATGGTGTCAATTTTTGCTACGGGAGAGAACGTCTCTAAATAGTCCACCCCATATGTCTGGGTGTATCCTTTCGCCACGAGTCTCGCTTATATCGCTCAATGGACTCATCTGCTCTTCTCTTGATTGTATACACCCATTTGCACCCAACATGGCACTTTCCACTAGGTAGTTGGACTTTCTCCCACGTCTGATTCTCCTTCAATGCCCTCATCTCTGTATCCATCGCCCTACTCCACTCGAGGCTCAAAATTGCCTCTTGCGCATTTTGTGGGATCACCTCGTGGTATAGAGACATCGCAAATGACTTAGCTGACTCTGATTCTCGCCCTCTAAATAGGTTCGCCACATGATATCGCTTGGCTCTCGGAATATGGTCGGGAGAGTATCTCTTCGCTGGAATGCCACGTGTACTCCTAGGTGATAGCACATGTGTGGGTACGGTCGACTCCTCATCATCAATAGGCTGCATAGGAGTCACAGAAACATCCAAAGTAGGGTGAGAGATAACAGCAGTAGGGTGCTCAGGAACAGTTACCTCAAAATCCGATGAAGCAAGACCATCAGCAGGAACAGGCAGAAGAGAGGGCATGGGCGACAACGGATCGGACTGCACAACCAGAACTAGGACTCGTAGCGGGGCATATGATATCCAATCTAGGGAAACACCTCTCACAGTCTCCCCCTGAGCACTAGATTGGTCTGTCTGATAATAAAACTTGATCTCTATGAAATTGCAGTGAAGGGTAGTATGCAACTGCTGGGTAACCAGATCAAAGAATCGATAACCCTTTAGATTCACCCCATAACCGACGAACACACACTTAATGGCACATGCATCAAATTTATTCCGCTGGGACTTAGGGACATAGACAAATACTGAGAACCCAAAGACACGAGGCAAAATGGTGAGATAGGATGGTACCCGAGTGAATGTTGTCAACATTTGAAGGGGTGTCTTCAAGTTCAGCACCTTGGTAGGTAATCGATTCACGAGGTAGGTGGCTGTGGCAACCGTCTCTGGCCAAAACATCGTGGGGACTCTTGACTCAATCATAACGGCACGCGTAATTTCCAATAGGATCCAATTTTTCCTTTCGACAACTTTATTTTGCTTTGTGGTGTACGGACAAGTGATCTGATGAACTAGGCCATGCTCACTGAAAAACCTGGACATTGATGAATTAACAAATCCCCCCATTATCAGTTCGAAATATTTTCATCGCCCCGCCAAATTGGGCCTGTATCATGTAGAAGAACTGAGAAAATTTAGTAAACACATCTGCCTTGTTTTTAAAAAAATATACCCAACACATCCAGGTGCAATCATCAACAAATAATATGAAATACTTAATGTCATTTCCACCGATAACCAGGGCAGGGCCCCTAACGTCAACATGAATAAGATCAAAAGGCAGCACGAGCACACGAATCGTACTGAATGGAAAAACAAGATAGCCTAGGGAATAATGTCTTGAGGTACCCATCATACGGGTGGCCTAAACGACGATGCCACAACCATCCAACATCACTGGTTCATTTGGCTGCAAGGGTTCATCTGAGAGAAACTACCTCGTCCATGTGGTACAGCCCTGCCCTCTCAGTGTCATGCCAAATGATCTCCTTCGTCCGGATATCCTGCAACACACAGAAGAATGGATACATAAGCACAACACAATTCAACTTCTTAGTTACATGACTAATAGACAACAGCTTATGTGATAACGCCGGCACAAATAAACAATTGGATAGCTTTAGGGATGGGGTGATCTCCAAAGAACCCACCCCCTTCACTTGTAAAGATTCACCATTGGCTGTCTGAATGATTTTCTTCCGAGGAACCTGACAGTTCTTAATATCTATAGCATCATATGTTACCGTATCGGTTGCACCACAGTCAAAAATCCATTCAGAAGATTTATTAGAATCAGAGTTAAGCAATGCATAACATAAATCATCATCAAAATCACCGAAACATCCGTCCATGAAGTATTTTGAGCCGGGTAACTGTCCCTTCCATGCTGCATGATTCGGCCCACCTCCATGAATTATTCCAATTGGCCCAATTCCATAAATTCTTCCAGCAGCCACTTTTCCCGGCCCAACGATATTCGGCCCAGTTCGTAAGCTCCGGTCCGCTGCACTTAACGATGTATATGTATTAAAAAACAGATATATATCATTTGTACCTGCGTGATACTTCTCGAACCCTCTGTCTCTCTCTTGTCCGTGCGACTGTTCACCCTTAACCAGAGCTCTGACCCTATAATTCTGTCCCTTTCCCCAAAATTAGCTGTTGCGAAGGTCCGGAGTGGTTTCTCGCCTTCCCATTCCGACCGCTATGAAGCCGTTTGTCACTTTCTCGTCCTCTGAGCATTCGCCCATGGTGACCGTGCCCTGATTTGCCCAGTTACCTCCGATTCGTCTCCCCCTGCCTCGAGAGAAGTTGTTCCTCCGACGGTCCCGTCAGGTATGTCCCTGTATTCCACAGTTATAGCAGTAGCGAGTCTCGCATTGCCAAAAAGAGTTGAAGCCACCACGATTGTTGTTTGACTGGCGGGGTGGCAGCGGAGGGTAGCGGTGTGAAGCAGTTATTGGAGTTCACCTGGACGGTGGTGCGTTGTCAGTACCAGTTCTATTTTTGGGTCCACCGATGCTCCAGTCCTAGCTCTGTAATGGGCCTCGCCTACTTCGCGACCTGCCCCATCTTCTGGTGGTTGTGACTTTGGGCTTGGCAGCCCAATTGCGTGATCCGACTCGGATCCATGGTGGATGATGAGCCCCGACTCGGGGCCCGATTCGGGCCCATTAGGGTTTTGACCCGAACTCCCATTCTAACCCATGGGTCCCAAAATGTTACCACGCGCCGCCTCCTGCCTGATAATGGCATACGCGCTGTCCATGTCCGATAAGTCCCTCTCCTTCAGAATGTCTGTAACAATTATTTCGAATATACTGTCCAGCCAGTGAAGAAATTTGAACAATCTGTGTTCTTGCATTCGGTTGTAGATCAGGATGTCATCCGCGTCCTTCATCGGGTTCGGGCGCCTTCGGTCTACTTCCATCCATAGATTTTTACTGAGGCTATAATACTCTTCAATTGTTAGGTGCCCTTGCTTCACACTATCTGCTTTTGTGGTTAAATCATAGACTTGCAGATTGTCCTCACCAGATTGAAAGGTTTTGGTTAACCCTTTCCACAATTCCAAAGATGTGGGGAAATTGAGATACTTTCTGGCGATTCCCTGTTCCATATTTGATGTGATCCAGTCGAATACCTGCAAATCACGTTCCCATCATGCCTGGTATCTGGGCTCCCCCTCCTTGGGTGGCGGCGGTATTCCTGTGATGTGCTCGATCTGTCCCCGGCCACCGAGCAAAATCTCCATCCTCCTCTTCCAAATCGGATAGTTTGTATTATCCAGAACTTCAGCGAGTTTTATATCACCCTGGTTTTCTTGCTTCGTTCCTCCTTCCTTTACAACTAACACACTGTTTTTGTCTTGCAGGACTACAGCGAGTTGCTCGCCGAGGACTTTTGCTGCCTCCGCTAGAGCGGCCGCCGTCTCGGCCATCTCACAATCACACACTTCTTCTTATTGATAGATGACGACACTAGAATTCGTTCCCTGCTCCGATACCATGTTAGAAACGATAAAATACAGTACACACACAAGAATTACGTGGTTCGGCTTTGCCTACGTCCACGGGAGAAAACTATTTCACCATCTTATTCCATCACTCTCGTTACAATGTACAATGATTCTTATATAGAGATTTTCTCCTCTCTTTGTTCGGCTATCTAGGGTAAATCCCAGGATTATAGGAATGTAATCCCGGAAAATATGTGGGGAAGATTTGATAAATCTTCCCCTATTTATCTTTTTACTAACACTGATCACATCCTTGCGGTGGGAAGAGAGTTTATGGGTCTCTATCTTTTTGAGCCATTCAACAGTCCAAACTTCTCAACTCAGCCGTAGAAAAAGCATTCAACCATCCCCAGATCCTCTACTACTCATTTGCCTTTTGCTTGTGATTCAGAAGTGTTAATTAATTTTGTAAAAACCACTGTATGGCATGATAGACTTGGTCACCCTTCTAAACAAGTTTTGTCTCGTTTATCTTTGAATGAATCTATTGTTGATTTGCCATGTGATGTCTGTCACAGAACTAAACAAACTAAACTACCATATCCCATCTCTCAATCTCAATCTGCTGCTATATTCGATCTAGTACATAGTGACCTTTGGGGACCATTATCAACACCTTCGCTCACAGGGGCGACTTATTCCTTGACGCTCGTAGATGATCATAGTAGAGCAACATGGATTTATATGTTCAAACACAAATCTGATACGCTTAAACTCTTGAAGCAATACTTACTGATGGCAAAGACTCAGTTTGGTGTACAAGTGAAGTGTTTTACAAATGATAATGGTGCAGAATTTATCAACCATGCTTGCCAAGAGCGACTGATATCTCTTGGCATTCTGCATCAAAGAACAGTGCCATATAACCCACAACAAAACGGCGTGGTGGAAAGAAAGCATAGACATCTGTTAGAGATGATGAGAGCTTTGATGTTTTGGGCCTCCTTGCCAACAAAATTCTGGGGGGAAGCAGTTATGACAGCAGCATATCTCATAAACAGGCTGCCTACTGCCACTCTCAAATGGAAGTCACCTTATGAAATTCTCTATGGACATGCTCCAGATCTCACACACCTTAAAGTATTTGGGTGTTTATGTTATGCAAGTACAAGTGTTCCACATCAGTCCAAACTGGCACCACGGTCCCTCAGGTGCATTTTTCTTGGTTATTCCTCAATGAGTAAAGGATACCGAGTATATGCCCTCGATCAGCAAACTTTCTTTGTTTCCAGGGATGTATTAATCCATGAAAATCATTTTCCCTATCAAGCAAAAGCTTCCTCACCCTTGCCTACCTCACTAGATCTTCTGCTGCCTATCAATTCTGATCTCCCTATCTTCCCAACAACATCTCCAACTACACTGCCTGACACATCTCCCACTACTACAGATAATGCACCCTGTCAACAAACATCTGTTGAATCAACTTGCTCTTCTCATGAATCAATCGACTCTTCGTCTTCAAAGTCTTTTCCCTCATCACCAGAATCCATTCCCACTTCATCAAGTGCAGAATGTATCCCTGAGTCAAGCTCACCCCCTCCAGTCCGAAAGAGCACAAGACATGTTCATCCTCCAGCATGGCATCATGATTACATCCTACATGTACCCCCAGCAGCATCCTATTTTCTGTCAGCATCCTGTTTTCTGTCAGCATCTCAGATTTCTGAACCAACTAGCTATGCACAAGCAATGCATTCAGCAGAATGGGTGAATGCAATGGCTACTGATCTTGAGGCCCTAGAGCTTAACAAAACTTGGGAGATTACTACGTTACTTGCTGGTCATAAGGCGATAGGGTGCAAGTGGGTTTACAAACTTAAATACAATGTAGATGAGATTGTTTCTCGTTACAAGGCCAGACTTGTCGCAAAAGGCTGTAGCTAACTTGAGGGAATACATTACTCAGATAGCTTTACTCCCGTTGCTAAACACACCACGGTGCGTATCATGCTAGCAGTTACTATGGAGAGAAAATGGATCGTGCATCAGCTGGATATCAACAATACATTCTTGCATGGATCTTTAGATGAAGAATTGTACATGTTGCCACCTCCCGGTCATGCTGCTCATGGAACAAAACAGGTGTGGCTCCTTAAAAAATTTATATATGACCTCAAACAGGCATCTAGACAGTGGAATAAACTTTTCACCACAAATCTGCTCAGTTATGGTTTCAAACAATCAGCAAATGACCTTTGCTTATTTATCTATAGCTGCGGTGACATTTCACTCTTCTTGCTAGTTTATGTTGATGATGTACTGATCATAGGAAAGAGTTTGTCAGAAGTGGACAGACTTACGGAATTCCTTAATAAGGAATGCAGCATTAAAGACCTAGGGAAGGCCAATTACTACTTGGGTCTAGAATTAATCCATACCTCCTCGGGTTTATATGTAACTCAGCATAAGTATGTGCTTGACCTTATATCAGAAATTAGTTTCTTGGATGCAAGGTTTGTCTCTACACCTTCACCGCCAGGTTTGAAGCTAACTACAACATATGATTCAGCACCTCTAGCAAATGCATCTTCTTACCGCAGCCTCATTGATAAACTACTCTACCTTGGTTTCACCCGTCCTAATATAAGTTATGCTGTTCAGCAGCTCAGCCAGTTTATGCAAGCTCCATGCCAAAGTCACTGGACAACAGTTTTACATGTTGTGAAGTATCTTCGAGGATGTCCTCCTCTTGGACTATATTTTCCTCATGACAATGTGCTTAAACTAGTGGCTTACTCAGATTCTGGCTGGGCATCCTGTCCAGAGTCTCGACGTTCATTGACAGGCTATGTTATCCAACTTGGGCATGCGACCATATCTTGGCGCACAAAGAAGCAAACAACATTCTCCAGATCATCAGCTGGAGCTGAATACAAGAGTATTGCTTCCACAGTTTGCGAACTGTTATGGATCTCATACATTCTCAAAGATTTATCAGTGTCTCTTGTTCTCCATATTCCTCTATATTGTGAAAACCGTGCAAACATACCCTTGGTGGAAAATCCTATCTTCCGCCAGAGAACAAAACATATCGAGATTGATTGCCACCTAATGAGGGATCACTTCAATTCTGGTTTTGTTCATCCCCTCTACATACCATCAGCTAGTCAACCCGCTGATCTCTTTACCAAGCCGTTGCCGCTTGCACCATTCATGAATTTGCTGGGCAAGTTGAGTCTCATCCTTCACCCTTCATCTCCAACTTGTGGAGGGTGTGATGAAATTGCAACAATTCATGTTGAGAATAGTTGAAGCTTTGGGGATGAAGTTGGTTACTCTGTTCCTGTGTTTTTATTTCATCTGTAATCTTTTTTATTCATATTCTTCGTTGGGCTGTATAGCAGGCCCATGTTGCATTTGGCATTTTAGTACAGGCCCAATAATCAGGTGAGTTGTATAAATAGCCCCACTCGGGCATGTATTGAGCAATGAAAGAAAATTTCCCAAAACCTAGTTACTGTTTGTCGGGATTACTGGTTGAGCAATCCCGAAAAAAAGAAATTTGGGACGAGTTTGGGCCCTAAAAATAGGTCCCAAACCTAGTTCGGGATGGGATCAGGTCTGTTCCATTTTAAACAGGACAGGCTCGAAGCCCGAACTAAAAATAATAAAATATTTAAAAAATAGTTAAAAATATAAGGGAAATCTATTTCCAACCAACATTTTCATCCGCCGTCAAAGAGGAGGGTAAGTAAGAATATTCAAGGGAGAAGAAGGAAAATGAGGAAGCAAAAAGAAGATAGGGCAAAGATTTTTCCAACAAGAGAAGACTAAGAAAGAAAGATCTATGGTAGGTGGTTTACTCCTTAATGGTGGAATTTGAGGAGATAGGTAGATGAGTTTGTTTGAAGAATTTTGTCTGCTACACGCAAAATTTTGTTTGCTACACGCGTTGTTACTGGTAGGAATTTATGGTTTACTCCTTAAATTAAATTTATTTGTTGAACTTTGTCTGCTACAAAGTTTGTTGTTTGTTGTTGAATTTATAGTTTACTCCTTAAATTGAATTTGTTTGTTGAACTTAAACTTTGCGTGCTACACGCGTTGCTACTGGTAGGAGTTAGGAGAGAATTTTGATGATGTTATCTTTTATCTTGCATTTCAGAGAATTGGTTATTTAAATTCAGGGATTTTTTTTATTTAATTCGGGCCACAAGCCGTCCCGATGATCGAAGTCCCGAGACTTCGAGACGGGATCGGGCCTGAATCAAAACGGGACGGGATCGGGATTCGACGAATCCCGATCCCGAATCCCAAATGCCCACTCCTAACCACTCGTCGTTAAAATTGGCTCAAGCATATGTGATCAGAAGACCATGTTCTGGTGTGGTACCGGCAGCTTTCATCGTCAGAAATTTCTAGAACTCTTTCCCCTTGGATTAAGTAGTCCTAAATCGGGTCCTCGAGACCGGAGTATGGGGCTTTTGATCTACTACGCATGGTCTTTCCAATGGCGCAACTAATTTTGATAACGGGTGATGACAAATATGAGTTGTACTTTTGGACGGTACATATGAATAAAAAACTATGGTTTAATGTTGTCAATAGGAGACGAAAGTTTCTTATCACATTATGTGCATACTGATTGGGAAATTTAATTCCAATATCTGTGTGCAAGTATGTATGCCTCTAGTATTTAGATTGGGTTTGATGCTAGTAAATGGGTGGAGTTTGACATCACAATAACATAGAACAATCGTACAGAAATTACATATCATCCATAGGTTCCTACATCTAGGTCAAATAGTTCTTCCCCGTACAAACGAGTGTACCCACACTAAGACAAAACATAAATAAATCAAACAAGTTCTCGAGTCCGGCCCATATTTAATTTCTACCATCCTGAACCGCCGGTTCACCTGTATCGGCAACAAATAGTTTTGTACACATAAGGAAAACCGTGAGCCCAATGGGCCCACTAGGAAGATCTACACAATTTAAACCTTTACATCACAAAAAAAATCAGATTTTTTTAATTAAAATTCTCAGCCCAACACCATTTAATATTTAAAACCAATCGGCCCAAAACCATTTAATTAACCGTCGGCTTTAAAAACTGAATTTGGAATCCCCTCATGAATAAATTTTCCAGCATACCAATTCTTCAGCCCAAAACACCCTAAATCACAACTTCCGACCAACAGAGCATCAATTTCTACACGATCAAACTTAGGTTCCAATCATAGTTTCACAGTATCTTTTTTTTGGATAACCTTCACAGTATCAATATACCTGAGTTTTCCAATTAACATACAACACCGAAGTACACGAGTCCGAATTTAACAAAATGACGAATCGTAACATCACCTTCCGCCCTCCTCACCGGCGAATCCGAAGAGGACGGTCCTCCATAAGTGTTTGGAAACGGTGAAGAATCGAACCAATCGTTGATCGGCGTTCACTTCACGGCACCCGCCTATAACCGGCCTCCGATTTCCCTACCCACGGCCAGACCCGAGTACCCCCAACCACGGAGTCGTGGCTCAAGTAACTCGTCTGCCGTAGAGGGATTTAACCGTTGGAACAATGAGCTTCACCTCGTATCTCCTCTTTCATACCATTAATATAAAGTAGCTCAAATCATGAAATCCAGTTACACAGAATGTCAACAAATAAAACAGTCAGCCACTCCTTTTCATTGCTCGAGGGAACAGAAACAGAATGCCCAGACAGTTTATCCATGACTAACAATTAGGTTTTCACAGAATAATCGAAACAGGAGGTTCATACAAACAAAAACAAGTCTCACACAAATGAAACAACCGCAAATAGAATTTCCCGCTAACAAACAGTCATTCTGAAGAACTCGACGAACCGGAGACAGACTCTAGGATAAGTATTCCTACACGGGCACAAAACAGAGTCTCATGTACCATACTTCAAGATTCGATTTTTCAGACCAACGAAACGATCTACGCAAGCACATAAAACATATGAAAAAATCTCCCTACCTTTATTGAGCTCCCGTCGGATTCCGCCGCACCGTTCTTCTCGGCATTTCTCCTTCTTGCGCCCAACTCCAACACTTGCTGTTTTCTTTTCCTCTACATTTCTTCCCCTTCTTGAATTGTTCTTCCTATTATCCCACCACTCGACTGGCTTGGCAAAGAAGGCTTGCCAGAGCTCTTCGATAGAACCAATGGGACTAGCATTTGTGTATTGCTTTATTGTTGTTTCTCCTTCTGCCCTTAGGTCTAGGACATATCATTCATCGATGGGTTTATTAATTCGTACATCCCTTTTTATGGGCTAATGGTGGAGTAGCATGGCTCACGGCCCAATTTTATTGGGCCATAAACTATTCCATGGCTAGAAAAAATGGAATAATCCTTGAAACTCTCTATTAATTGAAATCCGCCTAGAAAGTGATATAATAAATTCTTGATAATTTAATTCTTCAAGAAAATTTATTTAATTATCTAATGACCTCGAAATAAAAAAAATGAAATTTTCCGTACCTTACAGAGGTTCAAAAGAAGTCAAAGAAGCTTAATTCTAAAGCGTGACATCATTTTAAGCAATTAATTTTATTCTATATTTATGTCAATTTTTTTAAAGTAAGTTAAAAATAATGAAAGAAGATAAAAAAAACAGACCAAACAGGTTGGGTTGCCAAAAATCATGCTGGTTGGGAGGAGGGATTCTATACGGCACGACAAATTCTGCCTGCACGCCTGCACGACAAGACACAAACACAACATGGTGGGTCCCACACTGACACATGTGGGACCCACCATGTGTCTCACAGTCGTGCAGGCGTGCATTTGTATTTGTGGTGCCATCAAGTATTTTCCGCAATTTCCTTCAAAGCAGCAAACTTTGAAACTATTCATTCACTTTCTTGCCTCCGTTTCCTCTATTTTTCAATCTGTACGGAGTGTGCTCGTTCTCCTCGTTTTGTAACTCCAACGAACGTATGAGATGTACTCTCTTTTTTTTTCTCCATGGCCATTGTCTTTGTTTTTGATTTTGCAGAAGCTGTCATGTTGGCAGCATATTCCTTTTATGGCAGCGGATTTCTCCATATTCAATGGATTGGATCCTGTTCTATCACATTTTTGATGGTTTTCAATGTCATCTTTGGAAAATTTTGGAATTAGTCCTGTCAGAAGCAATAAAATGTAGAAATGTCCTGCCGCGCGCTAGACTACTACGCGGCAGGACTTCGTGCAGTAGTTAGCCAAGGGGTTGGCCTAGTAGTGGAGGCTTGGGATTTAAGTCTCTAAAGAGGGATGAGGTCTCGGGTTCAATCCCCACTGGGTGCAAATAATTATTTGGGGCCACGACTGCAGGTCATAGGCCCGGGACTTACCCGATCCATGTGGAGGGATCGCTTTGCATGAATCCCATGAATTAGTCGGACCAAAAATGATTCCGGATACCATGGTTATCTAAAAAAGTTAACTACTGCACGACATATCTCGCGCAGTTAACTACTGCGCGTCTATTTTTATTTTCCCACAAACACACAATTTTACTCATACAACACAATTATACACACAGTAGAGAGAGAAATGTTGTCTTCCGACCGATTCCTTCACTGTATTTCTTCAAAATAGACGTTGCTCTAGAATCAACCGAACTGGTTTGGTGCCCATCTCGCGTTCTCAATTGACAGCTCTTGCCTGAAATTCTTCCAAATTCCTACCCTTTGTAGGAAGAATTGAAAGGCATCATCAACCTATTGTCTGGACATCACAAATCCATTCCTACGCTTGGAGGAAGAATTGAAAGCTATTCCTACGCTGCAGTGGTGATGTTCTCTCCATCTTCCGAATCCTAGCTTCCAAAATTAGAAAAATTAAATCTTTCAGTTCCCTCTTTCTAGAAAAAGTTTTACCTTTGAAACTGGAGGGTAATTGGAACAATGAAGCTCACCCGGCAGATCTGTCTTCCCCCTGACTCAATCAATAAGAAAACAAGATCCGATGCGAGAAGATGAAAATTCTTGTAGGAGTAAGGTAGTTTTAGGTTTAGTTCCGATATCTAAACTAGGTTCGACGTGAGAGAGATGAAAATTCTCTTGTTACAAATTCTGAGGGGCAAACGGAGAAGGTGATCGGAGAACCGTAGTGTGTGTATAAGTAGAGCCGTGCTACTCGTACGAAAAACAGTCACACGAAGCACAGCAACACGCGCATGGGGTGTGATTGTCATTTCCTTCTTGTTCGGTTTAATTTTCGGCCGAAGTTTCGGTCTGTCAATCATTTTCTGTATAAGTATGTAGAAATATGTTTTTGTGTGTGTTGTCAGGGAGAATGAAATATCGCGCGGTAGGCTACTGCGCGAGATTCTCGCGCAGTAGCCTACTGCACGAGCTACTGCGCGACCAGGCCCGCGCAGTAGGCTACTGCGCGAGAAAACATCAGTGCAGTAGCCTACTGCGCGATAAGGTATTTCCACAAAAAAAAGTTTCTGACAGTACACATTCCAAAATTTTCCTGTCACCTTTGACTCTTTCATCCGTATTCTCATCATTTCCATGGCCTACAACACGAGTTCTTCCTTCTCCACGCCGCAAGCCTACCAACTGTAGCGAGTTCTTTCACTACTTCTGCAATAGTTGTTTGATCGGCCATCATCGCCAACAAATTTACTGGAAAAATTAATTGATAGATGACAATAACACATGATCTCCCTCATCTCATACTATATTGAAAGGAAATTGATGAAATTTTACTTCCTATGAATCACACTTTATGACTATTACATCAATCATACATTATATAGACACCCTTCACAAGAGACTTCTTTCCTTATCCACCACTTTCCAACAGGAATGAGCTTTAGAACAGATAATGACAACCTGCTGCAACCAAAACTCTCTCTACAAATATATGATAATGCATTGAAGAAATTTGCATATCCGCTCATCTGCATTGCATGAGGAGAACTGGCCTATGCTTGGAGAAGCTTACCGAATCAGATTCATTTGATGTATGCGACAGTGCAACCATGGTTCATCGGGTCTTCTGGTTCAAACTTTGCTATTCGTGGATGGTTCCGTAGTAGCTCCAGCACATGCTCCTTCAGAACTCCAGTTCCCATTCCATGGATAATGAAGAGAATAGAGTTAGGGCCTCTGGT
>JAOYMZ010001558.1:0-25014 GCA_025802335.1 Pinguicula primuliflora | reverse complement strand
CATAGTGGAATTCTTCTATCCCTGCCCGTGGTTTTTCCCCTGATTTATTTAGGGGTTTTCCACGTAAATCTGTGTGTTCTATTTATCTTCAATAGTATTTCCTACAAATTATTAACTACAGTTTGGCTCTATCGGTCCTATTTTCACAACATATATGACCTGCTTGATTGGATTACACCACTATCTGTACTTGATCTACGGCCACCCGTCTCATCTATGCCTATCCCGACTGATCCTCTCTCACTAGATATCGAGGTATGTACTCGTGGCTCTCCACATATTATGCCTGTAGATGTTTTTGAAGTTTCTCCGAGTGTATCTTCTCCAATTATTTCTGATTTTTCAGTGGAGTTTGTTCTTGAGGCGGCATGTCCAGGTCGTGTATTATCCCTTAGGAGTACTCGCAGCATCCCAGCTCGAAGATATTCTCTGGATCATCAGGCTCACAGCGATATCCATTGGCGAACCTATTCAGGGGAGAGAGTCTATCTCTGCCAAGACATTCACCACAGCCTTGTATAGGGAGGATCTTCCTAGAAGTGTTGAGGAGGCTATGCCATCACCTGAGTGGAGGAAGGTTATGGAAACAGAGATGATAGCTTTGGAGCAGAATCAGACTTGGGTGACATGCAGACTTCCTGATGGGAAGAAGACAGCGGGATGTAAATGGGTTTACACTATCAAAAGGTGAGCTGATGACACTATTGAGAGATCCAAGGCAAGACTGGTAGCCAAGGGCTACACTCAGATATATGGCATGGCTTATACGGAGACATTTTCTCCTGTTGCCAAAATCGACACAATCCGTGTCCAATTCTTTATTGCAGCAAACAAAGATTAGTCATTGTTTCAGTATCATGTCAAGAATGCTTTCTTGCACGGCGACCTGTAAGAAGAAGTGTACATGGATAGACCTCCTGGCTTTTCTGAAATGTTTCGACCCAGAGAGGTATGCAGATTGAAGAAGGCGTTATATGACCTTAAACAGTCTCCAAGAGCATGGTTTGAAAGATTCACAGTACCAATGAAGAAGTATGGTTATGAGCAAAGTAACTCTGATCATACTCTGTTCATCAAACAGAGGGATGAGGGTATGACATGCCTCATCATAAGGATGACATGATTATCACTGGAGATGACACAACAGAGATGGAGGTATTGAGAGCAAATCTATTTACGGAGTTTGAGATGACGGATCTGGAGTGCCTTAAGTATTGTTTGGGCATGAAGTGATGCGATCTCCTTTGGGCATTCATATATCCCAAAGGAAGCATATTCTGGACTTACTGACAGAGATTGAGATGTTGGAGTGCAAGCCTATTGATATTCTAATGGCCTCAAATCTTGGACTCAAGATATTTGGTGAGAGTGAAGATGTTGATCGAGGTCGCTATCAACACCCAGTTGGGAAGTTGATCTACTTGGCACACACGAGACCTAATATTGCTTATGCTGTCGGAGTTGTGAATCAGTTCATGCACAGACCACAGAAGGACCATTGGGATGCAGCTTTGAGGATCGTACGGTACCTTAAGGGTACCCCTGATACAGTTTCGTAATTATGAACATCTGAGACTAGAGGCATACACTGATGCAGATTGGACTGAAACTCATCTGGTAGAAGGTCAACATTTCGATACTTTACCTTAAGGGAAGACCAGTTGGTGACATTGAAAAATGACGGACGACTTTATGACTTGTTAAAAAATTTGCCAATATTTACAATCAACAATAAATTATTCTTCAACACAGTTGCACAGGCATAACAGCTATCTTGTTTCCTGATCAGACATCCGCCAAAATTGGCCAGAGGGTTCCATCAAACGTGCCAAAGAAACTACAACCTCAGAGAACCACAAGTCTGCAGAAATGCAGTACAATCTATATACTCTTCACAGCCTATTGTTGTCTTTCTAGATGGGTCAATACTTAGAAATACTACAACCAAGCAAACCTATATAGATTATAGACTTTGATGTCAGCCTTATTCAATCATTAAGAGAGATTGTTGATCCTTTCAGTTAGAAGATGAACCCCAACACTTACACTCTCAATGCAACTGGATCCTGCCAGGAGATCTTCCTCTTCCCTGCACGGGACGAGCCTTCACCAGCATTGCGACAAATTGATAGCTTCAAGTCACTGCTGTTTTGCAGATCATCGTTAGCGTTTCTGATGATGCTGCGTTCGGCTTCCTCGAATCTCATTACACCGATGATGTTACTCGTAAAATCCTCCTCCCCGGTCTGTGAAATGGAGAGATCAATCAGAACATGAAGTAGTAGTTAAAGAGCAAGATGTACAACATGAATCCAGCTACGTACAGAGATTTCATTCAAGTCGAATATCGGAGGTCGACTTGCCAAAGAAGAAGCAGAAGCTTCTTTCCCACCATTGCTCTCCATGTTCAAGTCAAAACCAGCAATGGAGTTTCTTACAGCAGCATCCTTTACTTCATGAACTCTTTCCTTGAAGATGCTGTCATGAGATGGGGACGTTCTTGCGAGCACAGCTTCTTTCCTACTGTATAATTTTCCTTTCTGTTTCAAATCAGAAGAAAGGGCAGCATTCGGGGTCGACCTGTGCCTGCTGGTTTCTTTTCCACCATATAGTATTTTCTCACGAGCATGACCAGCTGTTGATAACCCATCATTTATAGCAACTTTCGTACCGTTACTGCGTTTCTTCTTGGGGTTTATTTCTGGGACTGGAGGCAACCTCTGGGGATTTCTGCTATGACATTGTACTTTCATTTTTCCAGTTTGCTTACACGAATTTGTTGCTTGCATATGCGTTTGCTCTGCCCATGATTTTATATTTTTTTTATCCAGTAGTTGTTTATGTCTTCTTCCCAGAAACCTGATGATTTGTAAGCGAATAAATAGCCAGACTAGGAACGAAAGACCTCGACTTCACAAGAACGGCCAAAACACAATATTACGAAACGGATTTGGTGAAGGAACAAAACAGACAAAGATATCAACAGAAATGTAAAGCTATAACTCTGAGTTATATCCGAGAAAAGCTTCCTTATATCCCAAATTCTAACCCTGGTCGTCCATTTATTGATCTGACGGCCAGTAGTGGATTTCTTGGTTTTTAAATGCTGTTGATCCTGGTCGTCGGATCAACAATGGACGCTCATGATTAGAATTCGGGATGGTCCGGTACATACCGAAAATTTCTGTCCAAGTTCATATCAATATCTGAATATCAGCACTTATTTGGAGAGAAGAGATGTAGAGCATACCGCACTTCAGCAGCAAGCACCAGCTTCTTCTTTATGGAGGCCTCCAATTTGTTTCGCATCACAGCAGTTTCCTGCATCATTATCGAGTTTAACTTCCTTCCGTCGAGGAAAGCAAGCAGCATATAAGCAAGCAAGTGGTCATTATCATTTTCAAGGATGAAAAGGCCATAAATTATGAAGGAAATAAGGTTGCATCAAGAAGAACAGCTACCTTACCAAAGAAGACAAAGACATACGGACTTAAAATCAACGGACTGTTTCAAATGTTAGCCCATCCATAACATTGTCCCGAGGATTATGTTGAACAACACCAACACAA
The DNA here is from genome assembly GCA_025802335.1 of Pinguicula primuliflora. NCBI lineage: Eukaryota > Viridiplantae > Streptophyta > Magnoliopsida > Lamiales > Lentibulariaceae > Pinguicula > Pinguicula primuliflora. The sequence goes on along the minus strand of JAOYMZ010001558.1, from coordinate 21,445 downwards.
TTCAGGAAGGCAAGAAATTGCCCAACAAGTTAAGTGTAAATTTAAGGGTAGCAGATCAATCCCAGGAAAGAAATCCTCAACACAACTAAGAAAACACCAACGAATTATGGAATTTGAGCAAACTAGTTATTCATGAGACATATCCACAATGAAGATAACGCGCTGCAACATCAGATCTCACATTTCAGAAAGAAAATACTTACAGAAAAAAACAGCCTACCGCCACCAAACGAAAGAAAAATACCTTTAGCAACTTCTCGTAGTCCTGCATCAGAGTCTGATGCTTAACCCTAGCCTTGGCCTCCTCATACCCGCTAACGCCATAAGGTGTCTTGGAGCCAGCAACCCCAGATTTCATCCCGTACATCAGATCAGCCCCAAACAAACCCCCTCACAAAAAGGTGTGATCTTGTTCTTGACGACGCTTGATTGATAGAACCGAGAGAGGTCAATAATAGAAGGGGAAGAATATGAATAAAAGCCGTCCAAGCAATAAAGAAAAGGTGGGCTTGGAAAATAGAGAAGGAAGAGATATAGATAGGCCAGAAAAAAAAGAGATAGATAGAGATAGAGGAGGGTGTGTATGTGTATGTTGGAAGGTTCTTTCTTTGCACTCCTGTTCCCCTGTGAAAAAAAATCTGACCGAGGCAAAGCCCGAAAAAGCCCACATAATTCGGTCTTGAAATAAACAACATGGTAGTTGTTTGGAAAGACAGTGGAGTTGATGATGAAGATGGGGATCTTTTGGGGGTGTTGCAGAAGGGTATTTGTGGCAAGCTAATATACGGCTTTTGGGGGTGCTGTCCATGAGTTGGGATTTGGTTAATTTGTAAAGGACAGTTGAAGTGAAGACGCATTCTTCTTCCCTCCATCTCCGAAAAACCCATCTGTATTTCCTCCCTGCCTTCCTATTCGATTTTTTTTCTTGTCTACAGAAATCTCGGGTCCAACTGGGCCACTAGAGAGAGAGAGGGTGCGTGGAGTTCTACTTTTCTTTTTCCCTTTCCTTTTCTGTGTTGAATTTCAAGATGGAATGAGTTTTGAGAAGACATTGAAAAAATAGGTAGGAGAGAGATTTCCTGGTGCAGTATTTTGCAGTTGGTGGTTTGGTGAGTAGCTTGTTTGCAGACTTTTAGGGCCTCTCTTCCGTCTTCTTCCTTCTATTAATGTCATATACGGCCCAGAATAACAAAAGTCAATAATGCCCTTATGGGCTGCTTAACCACTCTGACAAATTTATATCAAACAAATCCGTTTTAAAAAAAAGTATAAAGCTTAGAAATTACTTCATCTTATATTAACTTCCCCCCACCCCAAAAAAAACTTCATTTTAGATTAAAAATTAAAATATTGGTTTTTTTATAAGTAAAATTAAAAAATTGGTAATACTCAAATCACATAAACTTATGAACTTAAAATCAGGGGTTGGTTTAGAAAGTATGGTGTTTGTCCATTATATGAAGCTAAAATTTGGGTTGTTGTCACGCATGAAATATTGTAATTATCTTGGTATTGTGAAACTAGCAAACGCTTCTATAATAAAAAATAAAGACCATTGATCACCTCCTGAAATAAATTATCGTGTACAATACAATTTTGTGTTATTATCATCATCTGCTATTGAAACTGACGTCATCAATGAAAATATATACATAAGATATCAAAAGGCTTCATGTTGTTGCGAGATTTCAGTCACTTCGTCTCCAAAAATTTCTAAAATCCTTTTTCGTATGGTTAAGTAGTCATTTTTAAGGATTTTAAAAATTCTCGACCATTAATGCATTGAAATCCTGCCAGAGCATGGGACATTTGGTATATTGTGTATATATTTTCCATTGATGGTTAGATTACGACAATAGACAGTGATAATAGTCTCCAATTGTATTGTACATTAGAGGTGATGATTTTGAAAGTATGTAGAAAGAGACACGAGATTTACGTGATTCGGTTAATTGCCTACTCCACGGGAGAGATCTTATTCTCCGTTTTTGTTTTCTTTTTCTTGTATGTTCACTGTACATCTTACACACATATATATAGGCAATACATAAGAAAGATAATTCTCGGGATTATGGTAATCTCGAGAAATCAGGGAGAGATTTGGGGATATCCCAAATCTTTCCTTATCTCCTAAATTTTTCCTTTCCAACACTCCCCCTCAAGTTGGATGGTGGAAGGTCCCACACCCAACATGCCAATAGCTTCATGAAATGCGCGTCCAGCAACAGCATTCGTTAAAATATCTGTCAACTGATCTTCTGAACGCACGTAGGGAAGTGTGATCACCCATCTTCCAACTTCTCCTTTATAAAGTATCTATCAATCTCCACATGCTTCGTTCTATCTTGTTGCACGGGATTTTCTGAAATCTGAATCGCAGCTCGATTATCACATCTGAGGGGACATGTATAGGGGGAAAACCCAATTCTGTCATCAGTTTTCTTAACCATAATATTTCAGTCACTCCTCTGGCTATACCTCGAAATTCTGCAGTTGCGCTCGATAGGGCCACTACCCTTTGCTTCTTGCTCTTCCACGTAACCAAATTCCCACCAATGAATGTGAAATATCCTGAAGTTAACTTGCAGTCTACAGGATTTTTAGCCCAGACGACATCAGTATATGCCTCCATAGTTAGATGCCCATTGTTTTGGAATATTACACCAGTATCTGTAGTTCCCTTCCAGTATCGAACAATTGTTATTGCTGCCTCCCAATGATTCTTTTGAGGATTATGCATGAATTGACTGAAATGATTACTGCGTATGCAATGTCTGGTCTAGTGTGTGATAGGTAGATTAACTTCCCGACAAGATGCTGGTATTGTTTCTGATCAACTGGTTCGTCCTTATCCACAATTCGGAGTCCATGGTTCAGCATTATTGGTGAGTCAGCTGGCTTACAGTCCATGAGACCTGTCTCGGCTAACACTTCAAGTATATACTTCCGTTGATAGATATAGATTCCATCTTTGGACCGTAGTACCTCAATTCCCAGAAAGTATTTGAGGGCTCCTAGGTCCTTCATTTCAAATTCCCTAAACAACTTCGCCTTCAAGTTTGCTATTTCTTCTTCATCGTCTCCCGTAATCACCATATCATCCACATAGATGATTTGACATGTGATACCTTGCTGGCTTCTTTTCAAGAAAAGGGTGTGGTTTGAGTTACTCTGATGAAATCCATAGCGCCGCATGGCCAAGGTGAATCGTCCAAACCAAGCTCTTGGAGACTGTTTCAGTCCATAGAGTGCCTTCTTCAATCTGCATCCCTCAATGGGTCGAAATAAGTGTGAGAAATCAAGTGGTCTCTCCATATATACTTCCTCCTCTAGGTCTTCATGGAGGAAGGCATTCTTCACATCGAACTGGTGAACAGGCCAATCCCGATTAGCTGCAATAGAAAATAACACTCTGATAGTATCTATCTTCGCCACCGGTGAGAAAGTCTCTGAGTAATCAATCCCATAGGTCTGGGTGTATCCTTTAGCCACTAGTCTTGCCTTGAATTGCTCTACTATGCCATATGCCTTCCTTTTGATTGTATAAATCCATCTACACCCCACGGGACGCTTTCCATCTGGTATTTTACACATCTCTCAAGTATAATTCTTTTCTAGAGCCTCCATTTCTGTCTCCATTGCTTTTCTCCACTCGGGTATGCCCAAGGCCTCTTTGACACTTCTAGGTATCTCTTCTTGATATATTGCTACGGTGAAAGCTTTGGCAACCTCAGTATGACTCCCCCTAAATTAGTTAGCGATCGGATATCGCTTGGACCCAAGAACATGATCAACAATATATCTTCGAGCTGCCACTCCTCTAGTTGATCTCTCAGGTAGCACACGAACTCGTGAATCTGCATGATCATTAGTAACAGATATAGAATCCTGGATTAAAGTTTCAGTAGTAGGGGTACTTATCGGGATATCCGGAGAAGGAGGGGTCAAAGACACTGCAGGGCCTCCAGATTATATTACATGCTGCGGCGATGAGGAGGCTAGGGACGGGACATGTGGCGGTGGTTTCGGAGACATGGGTGGCTCTTTCAGAGGGTTATCCATATCCACAATCGAGGGTACACTTATCCAGTCTAGTGGGTCTCGTACCGTCTCCCCCTAACCACTAGACAGAGAAGTACTGCTGAAATAAAATTCATTCTCGATAAAGTCAAAGTGAACTATAGTGAATAACCTCCTGGTTACAGGGTCATAGCACCTATATCATTTCGGATGCACTCCATATCCAACAAAAACACACTTCAGGGAGCATAGGTCAAATTTTGAATGATTTACTTTTAGAACATGAACAAAGACAGAGCATCTAAACACACGAGGATCATAGCACGATAAACATCCTCTATTAGAGAGGAAAAGTGGAGTTAGGGGACCTTGGTATGCGATGACAAGGCTTGGAGTGGTGTGTTCATCTCGAGGATTTTTGTAGGCAGGCGATTCGCCAGGTATGTTGCAGTACATGGCTTTGGGCCAATAGGTTGACGGGACCCATAAATCCAGCATAAGAGCTTGCGTAATCTCAAGAAGGAATCTATTCTTCCTTTCTGTCACTCCATTTTGTTCCGGACTATAGGAACATGACGTCTGATGGATTAGTCCCTTCTCTGAGCAAAACATTGACATCTTCGAATTCACAATTTTCCCTCCGTTATCTGATCGCAGAATCTTAATAGGCATACCAAATTGAGTAGCAATCATGTGATAGAATGTAATAAATTTTGTCACAACATCTGACTTATTCTTCACAAAATATATCCACATCATGCGAGTGTAATCATCAATAAACAAAACGAAGTACTTTATTCCACAATCTTCATTAATCGGGGAAGGCCCCAAATATCAGAATGAATAATATCAAAAGGTCTGTCAGTACTGGAAAGACTAGGTGCAAACGATGCTCTATGTGCCTTAGCATGAAGACATGCATTACATGAAATAGGAAAACCAGACAAATGCGGGAAAAGTTTTTTAAGATAGTTGTCGGAAGAATGATCTAAACGCTGATGACACAACCAGCTTTTATGGGATGCATTATTACGGATGGATAGGGTCTTGGATGGTGCAACAACTTCATCGACGTAATACAATCCAACCTTTTTAGTGTCACGCCCAATGATCGCCTTCGTTCGAATATCCTACAACACACAAAACGATGGATACATCAATACAACACAATTTAACTCTTTCGTCACAAGACTGATAGATAGTAACTTATGGGGCAAAGTAGGAATATATAGACAATTGGATAGTTTGAAATTTGGAGTTATCTCAATTCTTTCGGCACCCTTAACAGGTAGTAGCTCTCCATTGGCGGTCTGAATACCCTTTTTAGTAGGACCCTGTTTCTCACGAAAATCATTAACATCATATGAAACTGTATCAGTCGCACCACAATCAAATATCCACCGATGATTCTTCACCTGTACTTCGTCATCACATAAGTTTAATGTCCCCGTATTAGAATCATTAATATTCCCAAAACATCCCTCCAGAAAAATATTTTGTATTAATAACACTTGAAGGACAAGGAGTAATTTACTCCCCCTCGCCTTTATACCTGTGTGGTGCCTCATTTCTCTCGTTCCTCCTCGTTCGGTCGATTCGCTCATTCCTCCTCGTTCCCTGTCGCAACCCTCGTTGCTCACAATATAGCAGCTTGGATTTCTGCCGAAATCTGCATGCTGGTGGATAGGTTCTTGCCTCCCAAACCCCAGCGCGGTGAATCCGTGCTCATCATTGTCATTCCGGTCAAACCCTTCACCAACCACGACGGTTCCACGGTGTTGTCTCCGAATGGTTGGATTCAGGGGGTGATTTGCCGGATATCCCACAATCTGGTAACATTCCCTCTTAATGTGCCCCAATTTTCCAAATTCATCGTATCTCCGCCGGAAGGATGAAGTTCCAACTAAATAGGCTCCTTCTGACCGGCGACTGCCCTGATATGGGTTGTTCTCAGTTTGACAATTTGGGTGCTGTCGGTTATGTGGGTTCGGATCGGGTTGCCTGGGTTGGTTCTGGGTTGTCGGATCAGTGCATCCAAGTCGGGTTCCTCCCGACCCGCTTAAGTTCACCTTGCCTACATCTAGATTTGACCCATGGATAACCGTTTCGAGGTGAGTCACAGTTATGGGTCCCGATGATGAATTTTTGATTTAGGCCATCTGAGTTACGAGACCCGAGCCCTCTAAGTGCTGTTTTTTGAGTTTGCTACCGGCGAGAGAATCTCCCGGTGGGCAACTTCGAACCGTAGTGTTGCATATGCATCATCCCCCCGGGAAGGGTTTTTTCCTTCAGTATATCCCTCACAATAGGATCAAATACTTTGTCTAGCCCTGATAAGAGCGTAAACAATCCATCTTCTGATTGAATTCGATTGTATTCAACAATGTCCTCTTCTTGTTTCATTGGATTCAGCCTTCTCCGGTCAATTTCCATCCACAAATTGTTTGACATGCTATAGTATTCCTCCAATCCAAATTAGTTCTGCATTAATTGTCCGACTTTCATCTTTAGATCGAATATCTGTAGGCTGTCCTCCCCGGCCTTGAAAGTTCTGGCCAATGTGCTCCACAATGATTCAGATGTTGGAAAGTGAATATACTGTCGCACCATACTTCTTTCCATGTTATTTGTTAACCACGAGAAGACTTGCAAGTCTTTCTTCCTCCATGCCTTATACCCGGGTCTGTCATTTCTGGGGGGGTTTCGATAAGAATTTCATAGCGATCTCGGCCCCTGATCGCCACTTCCATCAATCGTGCCATAATATGTAGTTATTGTCGTCAAACTTGACATCAATTCGAATATCTAGCTGATTCCCTTCGTTGGAAGATGATGCGCAGGATTGCTTCTCCATACTCATTGTAATCTGTTGGGTGAGAGCCCTGGTGGCTGCTTGGATTGCCGCCTGTTCTCCCATTCTCTACGGTTGGAATTTCCGCAGGAGAACTTGTTGCGGTAGATGACGAGATCTGTGGGGTTAAAACCCTAGCTCCGATACCATATTAGAAAATCGGCCCGCCTCTCTCTAGGCTCGGGCCTCGTGTGCGCAGGTGTGCGTATGTGGGCCAACTTAAATAGGTGGATGTGGCTGCTCTTATTAAAACCTTGAGCCCAAGGTAATTGATTGTAGCACCACATTCCTATTTAAGTTGGTTGATAATCCTTTCTGCAATCGGTATGGGACAACATTCAATAAGAGGGAGGCATCCGGGCTGGCGGGCTAAAACCTACCCGCACTTTTTGAAAACGGTCCAGGTGACCGTAACCCGGAACGGACCGTTTTATAAAACGGACGGGCTAAAGCCTGCCCATTTTTTTGAAAATCGTAACCGTAACCGTCCATTTTTAAATGGGCATCCGCTCGTTTTTAAATGGGTATCCGCCCATTTTTAAACAGGCATTCGCCCATTTATTTATTAAAAAATTAATTTACCCGGTTGGCCTTTTTTACCCGTTTGACCCGTATCCATCCATTTATTTATATAAAAATTAATTAAAAATATTTAATTATTGAGGCCATCAAAGCCCTTCCTCCTCCGTATATTGCGTCCGGCCAGATTACCGTTCATGAGCTCATTCTGCCAATGGACTTTTCCAATGCAACACTGCAGGAGATTTGATCTTTGGCCATCTCCTCGATATCTCTACCCCCCTTTGGCAAAAGATCTGGGCTCTAATGGTGCCAGAACACATCAAAATGTTCATTTGGAAGGTTCTTCACGAGGCATTATGGACAAATCAGTTGCGTTACTGAAGGGGTCTAACCCATGATCCAGATTGCCACCTCTACCCGACGAATGAAACAATTATTCATCCTTCGGGATTGTGACAAAAGCAAGGATGCATGGCTGTCGTTAAGGCATCCCTTGCCTTCTCATTTATTTTGCATACTTTCCTTACATGATTGGATCTTTGACAACATTGCATGTGCCTCATTTTTGCAGGAATGGCGTTGCCTCTTTGTGATTACTTGCTGGAAACTTTGGACAACCAGGAACGAGGCATTGTTTCAAGATAAACATATCTCTAGCAGAAGTCTGACCCTATCGATCCACGGATATTATCTTAAAACCAGAAAGTGGCTGCAGCACGAGAAGAAAACTCACAGAACACAAGCAATCACAGGATTGTCATTTTCTCCCTACAATGGTGCAATTGGCTCCTTAGACGCTTTGTTTTAGGTGGATGCCGTAGTCTGTAGGTCCACAGGTGTCACTATTTGCAGTGGCATATTGCATGATGGTTTCGGATCCTGGATACTAGATTTTTCTCTTCGTCTTGGTGTCTGCTCTGTAGATTCTGCTGAACGCTAGGCTCTTTAGTATGAAGCGGCTCTGGCATGCAACACTGGAATATAGAAAATCACCTTCTTCTCTAACAGTACATCTGCCATTAACCAAATTAGGGGCAACAGTGTGAGCTTATCATTCCATCGTTTGAGCGATTTAGCTAAGCAATCCTTGAGTTTATGTTACCCTTATGCACTTCACCACGTTCGAAGAGATCACAATACGGTTGCTGACAGTCTTGCCAAAGCTGCTTCGTCGTTACCTTCTCGTCTTTTACATGTCCTCCTGTCTGAACCGGACTCGTTCTCTGCTTCCGAGCTACGTTTCAACACTACCTATCCAGTGGACCCTTTATTCAACCGGAAGGCACTTAGTCCTGGTTAACTTTTGTATCTGGTGACAGTTAGCAATGTTGCGGTCAACTACATACTCGCAACTCCTTCTAATTCGTTGTTTCAACTGATTGATACGTCTCGCGTCAATAGCTCCCTGCTACATGGCGATCAATTGGCTGGACGCGGCACAAGATCAAGGGCGGGTTCACTCATAGACCATGCGTCACCATCATTTCATTTTGATCCCATGTGAACATCAAGTGCATGCACGGGATTGTTCTCAATTTTCTTTTTCATTTCATGCTCGCTTCGGGCCACAAATGTATTTAAAAAAAAGCAAGCTTTCAACATCTTTCCCAAGACAACTCAAGTATGCTTGCCAAAGGCAATTTTAGGTGGAAAACAATGGCAAAGAAATTAGCAATGAAATAGAAACAAAGAAGGCGGGTAACATATTACCTCAACATGTTTGAAGTGGATAAACTGAGCTAACGACAAAAGATGAACTCATAATATTTCTTCCAAAAACAACAATCATCCCACTTACAGGAATCACATTATACAGTTTCAAACATGAATCTATAATCACCACAACGTTCAAAATCATAAACTGGAAAGTAGTCATACCCCCAAAAAGTTATAAATCAAGGGCAACAACCTGTGTGAGGAGGAATTAAAGTGGAACAACCAAGATGAGAGGAAATTATATATGGAAACGTAAGTGGAGTAGAGGTGGAAAGCTGTGTAGTGACAGATGGGAAATCAATGAGAAAATGAGATGAGCGAACATAATCTTGTAAGTATGATGGGTGTTTAAGATACCGATGACTTCTACGCAAGGAAACAGTAATAAAATGTGCAAAAACCTGTGTGCTGCGAGGGCTTGGTTTATTGGAAAAAGATCCGACGGTGTTTTGCGAGCAACGGCTAGGATCCCCCAGCGTGGATTTGCAATCAAAGGCAGATCAGTTTCACGGGAAATCATTTTGCTTTTCATTTTCGATATGGACGTGGTCATTTAGTGAGCTTAGTTAAAGATAGGATTATGCAAGCTGGAACGTTTTTGGCAAGAATGTTAAGTGTGTGCAACATGGTTATATTAGTTGATGAGGTAATGATGTGCTCTTGTATAAGATCTAAACTACTATTCCGATGTGAGTATTGCCGAGTTTGATTCTGATAGTATAAATGCTTGAGTTGAGTCACGTATTGTTTATATTCACATACTTGAGCACATGGAGGAAATTCCACGAAAAAAAAATCGCGGAAGACCTTATATCTGATCGTAGCATTCCTTGTATCTAGTTCGCGTCATCGCCATTCTTCTCATTTTAGTATAGATAAACTCATCATTTAGTATTCTTTTAAAGAAACGTGAATAGAGTAGCTGTGTAGGGGATGGGGATGTGCACCAATCTATAAATCAGGGCATGGTTAGACAGATATCGACAGAGGAGGTGAAGGGAACCCTTAGTAAGATGGGAGGTGCGAAAGTCATAGGGACGGACAACATACCGATTGAAGTGTGAAAGTGTTTAGGAGATATAGGAGTTAAGTGGACAACGACTCTTTTTAACATTATCCTGACGACAAGAAAGATGCCATAGGAGTGGTGAAATAGCGTAGTAGTTCCACTCTATAAGAACAAAGGGGGTGTGCAACAATGTGGCAATTATCGAGGTATTACACTATGAAATTACGGGAGAAAGTTATTGAACTTAGACTATTGGGAGAAGTGCAAGTGAAGGAGAACTAACTTGGTTTTAGGCCAGGGAGGCCGATGATGGAAGCAATTCACCTCCTCAGACGACTAATGGAGAAATACCGGGCACGTAAACAGAATCTCTATATGGTCTTTATAGACTTAGAGAAGGTATATGACACTATACCACGAGTGGTTATTTGGGAATGTTTAGAAACCAAGAGGGTCCCGTGGATGATGGTGAGAGGTATACAAGATCTGTATGAGGGTACGAAAACTAGTGTGCGGACCTCATTGGGAGAAACTAAGTATTTTTCAGTGAATATAGGATTACATCAAGGGTCAGCACCGAGTCCGTTTCTTTTCGTGGTAATTATCGATGTACTCTCACAGGAACTACAGGATAAAGTACCATAGTATATGTTGTTTGCGGACGATATTGTCTTAGTGGCTGAGACGAAGGAAGAGGTCAATGCTAAGTTGGAGCGTTGGAGAGTGACAATGCAGGCTAAGAGTCTCCGATTGAGTCGCTCAAAAATGAAGTATATGACATGCAATTTTGTCAATGAAACAGAGGAAAGTAGAATGGAAGTTGTGATTGCGAACCAGACCCTCTAACAGAAAGATAGTTTCAAATATCTATGATCTATCATACAAAAAGATGGATGTGTGGAAGGCGATGTTATCCATCGTCTCAAGGTCGGATGGATGAAATGGTGGTCGACTGCTACAGTGTTGTGCGATAAAAAAGTCTCACTCGAGTTAAAGACAAAATTTTATAGAACGTTATAAGACCGGCAATGCTCTACGGGTTAGAGTGTTGGGCTATGAGACTATCGCATGCGCAGAAATTTGAAGTGGCGGAGAATGGAGATGCGGATGCTAAGGTGGATGTGTGGTCGCATGAGATTAGACAAAATTCCAAATGGGATTTTTAGAGATATACTAGGTATTGCATCTATAAGTGCCAAACTGAGGGAGAGTAGGTTACGAAAGTTTGGACATGTACGAGAAGGAGTTTGGACGAGCCAGTCAGGAGAGTCAAAGGATTACAAGTCGAAGGGCGACGAGGGTGGAGAAGACCTAAAAGGGCATGATATGCGCAAATTCAGTTAGATTTAGTAGGATTAAATCTTTCCGAGGACATGACCTCTGATAAGACGAGTTGGAGACGTCATATTACGGTTAAAGATACATAATACTATATAGAGTAGTTATTTGCTTATTGACCTCTAGACTGATAGAAATAAGTGGGACATACAAGTGGATCGGTTGCACCTAATTATATTTCATCTGTTAAGAGTAGAATGTTATTTATTTTGTTTATTATTTGTGTAGGCATTTATGTATTTCGATATGTATGCAGTGCGTGGTTGGGATAACTAGTTATTTCAGTTATATTCGCTTCTTCTTTTTATTATTTTTTTTTGTAATCTTTTTTTTCTTTTTCTTTTTTCCATTTTTTTAATTATTTTTGTAGTTTATTTTTTTTCGAACTGGGAGTCTTTACGGAAACAATCTCCCTATCCTGATGAGGGGTGAGGCTATGATTACGTACATCCTACCCTTCCCAGAACCTACCTACGAAAGGCATTTACTGATATGTTTGATTTGATTTCGTTGGTTTCTTTCAGAAGAAACCCAACATATGCTTTTAGTGGAAGAACAAATTCCACCCAAATAATTATATTATGTATAAAGAGTTAATAAAAAAATAAGGGCATTTGATCTAGTGGTATGATTCTCGTTTAGGGATTGACGGTTGGGAATTCCCTTTTCATTTTACTTTATTTTAGCACTCCCGATTCGAAATCATATTTTTTTCGAGCAAAATGTAATTTGCCTCTTGTTCTTATTCCTTATGGTTTAAAAAGTGACAACTTACTCTCTTGTGCTTTAAAGAAGAGCAAATTATCTCCGCGTGTTTTACACTCGTGGGTATTTAGAGTGGAGGTGAAAAAATGTTCAAAAAATACCATTTTGTCCCGTAATTAGTTTATTGAATTTTATTCATTTTAATTATAAAAATACTATATAAAAATACTAAAATTTGAGCTTTTATTATTATTTTTTCCTATTAAAAATTTAAAATTGTCAAATTATTATTTAATAATCCAAAAAATTGCACACTAGATTTAATTAATTTTTTGTTCTTTCGTTACTTTTCAAATATATATATGAATAATCGAATATATATTAAAATTATATGATATAAATACAACACAAACACAATATACTATATATACTTTTGCTAAAATTATTTTAAAATAAAATATTTAAAATATTTTATAAACATTTAATTTTGTAATTTTTTTAGACATAACTATTTTAAAAATTTGTAAAAACTTTACAAAATTATATTTTTATTTGTTTTAAATTTTTACGGTTTTATTAATTTAGTAACAGATTTTTCTCAATTTTTTTAATTAAATTTCTGAGTTTTTTATATTTTTATATTTTATTTCTGAAATTGTAATTGTTTATTTCTATCTTGTATTGATTTTTAAAGTTTTTTAATTATTTTTTATATTTGCAATTTTTTAATATTTTATGTTTTGATTTCAATTTTTTTAATTCTTCACACTTTATATTGTAGTAGTTTATATTAATTTAAGAATAATAATAAATGATATTTAGTGATAAAAGAGATTTTTATTTTTTTAAATTAAGGGTATTTTAGTCATTGTTAAAATAACGATAGGGGACATTTTTTTAGCACTCCCTATCGTTATAGAATCGAACTTGGGACCTCTCGCTCCCAAAGCAAGAATCCTTAACCACTAGACCAAATGCCCGTACTGCTTATTATTCTTTACAAACTATATAAAGATTGTTTCAAATTTTTTTTCCTAGAAAAAAATAAAGTAAAATACACTCTTTATTTATGGGAAAACCACTTTATCCCATTATAGTTTAAAAATTGACAATTTATCCCACTGTGATTTTAAAAAATGTCACCGCGCCCCCTTAATTTATTTTAATTGAAATTAACAATGACTAAAATACCCCCTATCGTTTATTTAACATTTTTTTTAAAAGAATGCCCCCTATCGTTATTTAACATTTTTTTAGCACTCCCGAGTTCGATTCGAAAATTGTTTTGATGTATTGAGAAAGGCAACTATTGCAGAAATCCTGGTATATACCTTATAGATGGTTTGTTCCCGTTATTCAAGCCTCCTTTTTTTTGTTAGATGGGCTCTGAATAAACAAACCCTCAAGATGACTAACTCAGGTAGTCATGAGACTCATCCTGTGCCAGTTCATCAACTCGGCAGGCTAGTCCATGTTTTTAAGCACATGAATTTTACTGCTACATTTTGGATTCTGCTGGATGACTCATCCTGTTCCAGTTCATGGAATCGGGCACGGCAATATTCTTCTGTTTCCAGTAAATTGATGCTTAAATGTTCTCCTTTGTTAATATTTTCTATATTATTTGTTCTTTCCAATTCCATAATCCATATATTTTATATGGGTGGGGAACGGTCCGATAAGTCGGCCATTCCGCCCTAACGGCCTGGTCGGCCCAATGCAAAACCAAATTATTATTTTTTTTGAAGTTTACATAATGCAGCCCAATTTTTTTTTTTAATTTTACCCAGTCCATTTACTTAAATTGTATGCTCATCCAAACACCTAGCCCGCAACCCATAGTAACAAAAACTTCAAAACTGGCTTCATCTTCGGCAGTTCTTCAACTCTTGGGGCATTTCTTCAATTTTATATTATTTGATTTTTTTAAAAAAAATTGTAGAGCGCTGGGTGGTCGCAGGCCGCCCCACCTCCGACTTTCGGCTTATCGAATACTGATTTTTTTTGAATTATTTTACATGTATATTATTTAGCTAATTACTGAAGAATTTTACTTGAAATATCATGAGAAGGTAGAAATTCAAACAGGGAAGCCACACCAAATTCAAATTCATCTCTCCTTCGTTGGGCATCTGCTGATAGGTAAATTTGGAATGATTTAAGGTCTCTTAATATCAATTGAATGATATAAATCATGCAATTAGCTTGAAGAAATGAATGTAGACGAAGATTATTGTTATATTTTATTTTCTATATTAAGCTGTTGTTGCATATGATAATCGTTAAGAGGGTCTAGTGTGTTGGTAAAATACTGCAAATTATCAATATCGAAAAATTATCATTTTTTCTCTTCAAGCTGTGTTGTGGTTGCGCACACTATCTTGAAAGCAACTTCGGCACTACCGTAATGCTAATCGTCTATACATCGACTGCTCCAGAAGGTTACTGTTACGGAAAGGATTTTGAAGAAAATAAAGAACACGATAGTTTACGTGGTTCGGGAGAATCCCTACTCTACGGAAGGACTGGATCCTTCGTTATTGTATTTTTCCCTTTTTCTTTCACGCTTTTACAATGTACAGAGCTCCCCTTTATATAGAGGGTACAAAGAATCATCAAATATAAGGTAACTCCCGGGATTATGGAAAATCTAATCCAGGGAGATAATTGGGGAAGATTTGGTCAATCTTCCCCTAATCTCTCCAACTAACAGATTTGCCCAAATCCTTTCCATGATTAGTGATCCCTAAATTATAGGGATCACATCCCTTATTGGTAGAGATTCTAAAGAGGAGGAAATCATGTAAAAACTCTATATATACTTGTATGTACGAGAAGAAAAACATAACGAAAAAATAAAAACAAAGTGGAAGAGTTCTTCCCGTGGAGTAGGCAATTTGCCGAACTACGTAAACATTTTGTGTTCTTTACTATTTCGCTTATTATGGTATCGGAGCAGGATCAATCCTGAAATCTCATCATCTATCGAGTATTCATCTCGTTTTCCGACAACAAAATGCACCATGGGCGACAAACTCCCGGCATTAACCGGTGCAGATGCCAGCCTAGCTGAGCAATTAGAATAGTTTCAACTGTTCATGGACCAGAAATCTAAAATACAGAGTGATTCTTCATCATCCTCCACACAGGAGTCAGGGGATCACAATCTATCGACAGTAATGGAGATCAAACTCGACACCCACAACTATGTGCTCTGGGTACGACTCATGGAAGTCTACATTGTGGGAAGGGGCAGATTCGATTTCATTACCGAGGAGGTGAAAGCCCCAAAAGAAATTGATGCAAATTACTCTAGATGGAGAGAAAAGGATTTGCAAGTATTTGGCTGGATCACGAGATCCATGGAATGGCAACTGGCTCAGAAATATGCCCATTATCCCAACTCTTACGAGTTCTGGAAAATTCTGAAGAAGACTTTCATGGTGGGGGAGGACAACCTTCAGATTTTCGATCTCATCACAGGGGCAAATCAACTGAGTCAAGGAAAGGCAACCATTGAGGATTTCTATGGCCAGTGTTCATCACTCTGGCTAGAAATCGACCGGTGAAGACTTAATCTTATGGAAACAGTCAATGATATCGAGAAATTTAACCGGATTCAAGATGAACACCGACTATTTGTGTTCCTGGCTGGACTGAAGGAAGAATTCGAACCAATTGTTTGAGATTTGCTGAAAATAACCCTGTTACCCTCAGTAGAGGTCGCGTACGTGACCGTCCAACGGGAAGACACTAGAAAGCAGATCCTAAGACCCGTGGAGGCCTCCGACGCATAAGACCCATCATCAGGAATTGGGACCAGACTCGCAATTAAACAGAAAAATTAGCAAATCGACACTAGGAATTCTCGATTCCAGAACTCAGAACAATGATCGGAGGACCATTTTCCAGCACAACCGTCATTTCATCGTCTGAATGTGAGGTGCGAGTATTGTAACATACTGGGCCATATAAAACCTGAGTGCTACAAGTTTAACAGACCTCCATGGGCACAGAAGAAGGGACGAAGCACCTCCGCCGTCATGGACGGGCGCCAGACTGGCGAAGTGGCCGATGATTTAGCGAGGAACTGCTCAATCATGAACCTAGGGTTCAGAGAGGAGAAATCCGCGAGTGAACAGACGACCCAAGACTCAAGAGGTAACGAACCGGTTTCTCGTGGTCCAGGTAATTTCCGAAACTTAAAATCGAACATTATGATTTCTGGGCCCATTTTTTCCGTGATAATTTGCTTTGGGCCGACCAAAGAATTAAACGAGCCCAAGGAAGATTGTGTTGGGCCAGCAAAATTAACAATTTCTGCAAGAAATTTGTTAGTCCAAAATTACAGTGTTATTGAGCCCATTAAGCCCAGATCGAATTTTGGTTTAGCAAATATTGCAGGAAGGCCGAATATTAAGAAACATGGGAAATGGATATTTGATTGTGACACCACCGACACGATTACATATGATTTATCAGATATTGTATCTCTGCAGGACTCGAAGAAGAAAGTTGTACAAACAGCGAATGAAGAATTTGCTCATGTGAAAGGGGTGAGTATTATGTCGACAAAAAAAAAAACAGACCATTTGGCTCATTAAATGGGATGTTGGAAAATTTTGAAAAGAAATGATGACTTTGGACGGAAATGTGGTCGGCAAAAGAAACGTGTCGGACGAAAAATGTACAGTAGTTCACACTACTATTTCCACGCATTTTCTCTCCTATAAAAGGATGAACTCATTCATTTGTTTCAATCATTCTGAAATCTTCGAGTCTCGTTACAGAGAGAAATACTAGAGAGAAAAATAGAGAGTTTGAGTGTTTATCATTTATTCTCTAGAGAGATTACATGTGGTATCTCCTAGTGGTCTAAAGAGATTGTAACTCCTATATTCTTTCATAGTGGAATTCTTCTATCCCTGCCCGTGGTTTTTCCCTTGATTTATTTAGGAGTTTTCCACGTAAATCTGTGTGTCTTATTTATCTTCAGTATTATTTCCTATAAATTATTAGCTGTAGTTTGGCTCTATCGGTCCTATTTTCACAACAAACATCACCGCAGCGGCGGGGGTCGAAGGCTGAGGAAGATGTCGTGACCAAGGAATCTAGACAGACAACGGAACTGATGAAATGGGGAAGAACGGGCCGGTGGTCGATGAAGAAGATGGACGGAATGAATAATGTACTAATGTTGCATGTATCTTTGGGGAAGAGGGTGTGTACAGTGATTGCAGGGTGCAGTGCCCACGTGGCACTGCAGGATTGGTTGGTATGTGGGCTCGCGCAAAAATGTTGAACACCGGGCCCCCTGCCACACCAATCCTGCAGTGCCACGTGGGCACTGCATAGTGTGCAGTGAGTATCTCACTGCACACACCCTAAACCCATATCTTTGACCCTATTCATAAATTCTATAATATACCAAACATCACAACAACACACACAACCAAAATTATTTTTTAATGTGTGGTTGTGATAGTTACCACATCATGGGATTTATGAATAGGATCAAAAGTGAGGGTACAAGTAGCATTATTCATGTACTTATACTTGAACGAGCCTGAGGTCGATGAGGGTAATGGGAACATCACCAACACTCAATAAAAAACAAAATTAAACTGTGATTGATTATGATATTTGCAACATCATCAAATTTAAAAATAAGATTTAAAAAAGAGTACACGTAGCATTACTCGGACGATTGCTGTAATATATATTGCTCTATACATGTTTGTATATGGAAGTCGTGTTTGTTAGAGGAAAGTGCTAAGGGAAAAGAAATTAATTATATATAAGGCCTTTTTTGTATTTTGAAAGACAAGTAATAAAATTTACAACTTTTCTCATATCCTTATCTGTCTACATCTCTATTCTTTCCCTTCATCCGAAGTGATCTTCCCTAGTGTTCATCTATAATTCTCTGCTTCTAATTTCATCCAAACTGATAATTGGACAGTGTATCAGAGCCGTGTTAATAGATCCACCCTCAAACGTAATCATAGCTCGTACACGAAGTCAAAAAGTTGCAGAAATGGTTGAGCCACCACAGAAGCCGACCTACACTGAAACTGTTGCTGAAAAAAATAGTAGCAAGAAGTCTGTTAGTACTTCCTCTCATGATGAAACCAAGCCTTCAGGGAATACACAAAACCTGGAAGAAACTGTTGATGAATTAAAGAAACAATTGGCCATGGCCACTGAGGAAATGAAGAAAAGCATGATGATGTTTCAGTCGTTTCAGCAAAGCACTCAGATCCAGTTGAACGCTATCATGGAAATGGTTCAGAAACAGGGGCCTCAACCGTCTATCCTGGGGGAGCCGCCCGATAAACCTGTTAAGGTTTCGGGTCCTAAGGAAAGACAGTTAAATGACAGTGTTAATGATGAGTATGGAGGCTGAGACGTTGAAGATTACGGTTATGAAGATATGGGGCGAGCTAGAAAGGTTAAAATGCCATACGCTGATTTAGCGCATTTTAACGGAAAGAATCTATGTTCTTGGATCGAAATGTGCGAAGAATACTTTAATATATATACTGGAATATAGCATAATGAAAGGTTGGGCTTTATCAGAGTTTATTTGGAAGGTGACGCTGATACCTGGTTTCGAAGGCTTAAGTTTAATAGGCCTATCGATTGGGATGATTTCGCGGATGCTCTCCTAAACAGGTTTGAATTGAGTAACACTGGAAATATCCTAGATGCATTTATGTGCCTCAAACAAAGGAATCAGGAATCACTTGAAGAATTGTTGAAGAGATATGACTCCCTAGCCTCATCAGTGATGGTGTCTTATCCAGACTTTAAAGAAAATTTTTATCTAGAGAAATTTGTGGGAAGTTTACAACTTGAGCTGAGGTTGGCAATACAGTCCAGGGAACCCAGAACATTGAGAGTAGCCATTGCAGTTGCAAAACAACAGGAATTTACTATCAGATCGATGATAGATAAAGTATCATCGGGAACCTTGTTGAGAATGGGTCCTAAAACCAGGGTCTGGAGTTCAAACTGTTCCTGAGCCAAAGAAACCAACTCTACAACCAAGAAGGAAGTTTCTATCTGATGCTGAGATGAAGGAACGGATCAATAAGAAGTTGTGCTTTAAATGTGGAAGTCCTTTTGCACCAGGGCATCAATGCAATACTAAAATATATGCACTTCAGGCAGAAACCGATTTGTCCCCTGAATTTCTAGAGGGTTTGATGAGTGATGGAGAGGAAGAAGAAAAACCGATTGAGGTGGAAAAAATTGATGGCACACTGTTAGTGAATGCAGTAACAAGTGATTATGGAAATAATACTTAGAGAGTGAGAGGCTTTTACAAGAGTGAAACTCTACATATACTTATAGACGGGGGTAGTTCCCATTGTTTTCTTGACAAGGGATTTGCTTCCAGAATGGAATTGAAGTTAGAATACGCCATGCCAATGTTGATTGAGGCGGCGGATGGGGAAAGAAGTGTTAATGAGGTTAAGTGTAAGAACTTCGCCTGGTTGATGCAAGGAATGGTTTTTCAGTGTAGTCCGAGGGTCTTAACATTGGGCAGCTATGATTTAATTATTGGAGGGGAGTGACTTAAAAGGTTCTATCCTATTACTTATAATTACGACGAATGGTAATCACTTTACATCTTAATGAGCAGCCAGTTCACATACAGGCAGTAAAGAGCTAAGGTGAGCTCAAAATGATATCTGCTGAGAAGGTGTCTAAGATGTTAAGACAAGGATCCACAGCAATGCTATGCATAGTTTGTGGTGTAGAGGGTATACAAGCTGAAGTGTTTACAATCGAAGGAAATAAAGTGGATGAAAGTACTTGGCAAATCAAAAAAGAAGAACCTGGATAGAAGGGAGAATTCGAAACATCTATTCAAAAGCTGTTAGACGAATTTAAAGATATTTTTTAGGAACCTACTGAGTTACCCCCAAAAAGAGGGGTGGAGCATGGCATTATCCTTGTAGTGGTACGAAAATTCCTAATGCCGTAAATTAAATTTATTTAATTTACTTAGTGAATTATATGAATTGTGTGACTTAAGTGTATTATATGGATTAAATGACTCTAATCCTACGATTTATTATGACTGATTAATGGATAAATTTAATAATATTTTGATTAATTGTCATATGCATTCTCCACCTGTTATTACACGAATAAGTGGGGTGAGGATCTTTGGCTGGGAGTGTAAAATTGGGAGAGGACAAAAAATCAGGTATTTGGGAGTCCAACCGGAAGAAGGAAGCGGAAAACAATAGATGGGGAAAACTGCAGTGAATGCTGATTTAATTTCGGGAAACAGCTGGCCTTCAATCTGGTAGTGAGGAGTGATCTTCTCTTTAAAAATGCTCGCTGGAATCACGATGAGGAATTAAGCGCAGAGACTGATAGATTCAAGCGAGAAACGGTCCGGGGAGATCTATAAAGACACCCACCTTGATCGGGTGGAGGAAGAGATAAAGCAGTACAAATACTTTCAGCTTCACCGTGAGCAAGCAAGAAGGGAATTTGGAATCAGAGCTTTCTTAGTCGGAGGATTTTCACGAGGATGGTAAGGAATTTCTGAGTTAATGTGGAGTATAGGGGCTTTTAACTTGAATTCGAAAAATCTGTTCTTTAACATTTCTGGATTAAGATTTGTTAGCCAAGAGTCAAAATCGATGAGTATTTTCATGAAATTCCTTAAAGGTCACCTAGTTTCCTTCTTTATCATTTGATTTCATTCGGTATTAATTTGATTCAAACGAGTGAGGATTCTATTAGAGCCGCAAGTATAAGAAATAGGGTGATTTTATCAACTTGTGCGTTTTATTTTAACTTCAGAATTTAGTCGAGCATTTAGTAAACGTTTTCCAAAATTTTGTGTTTCCATGCTTATGTGATTATCTGGGGGAGGACGGTTATGAGCAGTATATTCTCCAGAGTAGGGATGGTAGAATCGCCCCGCCCTGGCGGGGCGAGTCCGGGTCAGCGGTCCTGGACCTGCCCTGGACCCGGACCCGGTCTATTAAATTTTTTTTAGTTTTTTATATATAATTATATTAGACTTTAAACTATAAAATGAATTAAACTGAGTAGAATTCAATTATATTAGACTTTAAACTGTAAAATATTTTAATTTTATTTGATATCATCCATTTAATTTTAGATTTCTTTAATGTAGGAAATGTTGCAGCTCATCTCGAGAGTGTTTTAGAAAATTTAGATGATGAAGATGAGAATCAATAAACTATTATATGATGTATTTCGAGCGTATTTTAAAAGATTTATGATGTATGCTT
>JAOYMZ010001547.1:0-25019 GCA_025802335.1 Pinguicula primuliflora | reverse complement strand
GATCGATTGGCCCATGTTGTGGC
This sequence comes from Pinguicula primuliflora, assembly GCA_025802335.1. NCBI lineage: Eukaryota > Viridiplantae > Streptophyta > Magnoliopsida > Lamiales > Lentibulariaceae > Pinguicula > Pinguicula primuliflora. The sequence continues at coordinate 24,996 of JAOYMZ010001547.1, read as the reverse complement.
AAGTGCTCATCTTGGATGAGTGGAACTATCCTATCCCGGGTGGACTGGATCCTATCCGATTGGCCCATGTTGTGGCAATTAAACCAATTTTAATAACATGCATATCCTCTATTTAATTCTAAATTAATTGATATACGTAATAACAATTAAAACATTTTAATTGTTATATATATAATTAAAACGATTTTAATTATATAATATAATAATCAATTAAAAATAAAAGAATTAAATAACATTTAAAATTTAAAATTTTGAAAACGAATGTCAAAATTTAAAATTCAAATAAAAAAATAGAAAAGATAAATGGATGAGGACGTGCGGCTAAACCTAGTCGCACGTCCCCATCTTCTTCCATAATGGGAGTCTTTTCCTTTTTGCGTTCGGTTTCCTTCTCGGCCGGATTTCTCGCTACAATCCTTATTTAGAAGGATTCGAGGCCGGATTATACGGCACTATCCTTTTTCGTCGCCTTTTTGGATTGTGGCTGTGATTCCGGCCGATCACCTGTACGTACGCTCGATTTTCGCCGCGGGTATGCTACTGTCGCTCTGTTCCGCCGCGCGCCGCCATCCCTCACCGTCGTTTTGTTGCCCAGATAATGATTTAGGCCAAGATAAGCCTTAATCTTCTGAATTTTACGAAAGAATTGTAGAACCGCCCGGTTTCTGGTGGCGCATGCATTACACGCGCCGCCCCGGACGGCGTTTTCAACATTTTCTTGTCACCGGATACAAAATCCGGCGACGCGCTGCGAAAATTTTGTTCTAAAACTGTGGCGGTGATGGCACGTGACGAACACGTGCCACCCCGCCGGTCGAATTCTGATGGGCCTTTTTCAAAAATGCATACGGTGGCGTGCGGCGGACCTGGGCGACGAGCGGACGAACAGAGATGTCGGAAGAAGGGAAAACAATGGCCGGTTTCGGCCTCGCGTGATGCACACGCGCGTTCCCGGGTCTTTTTTTTGGGGCGGCACATGCGATTCACGCGCCGCGTACGACCGACGATTCCAACTTCGGCAGATCCGCGGAACGCGCAGTTTCGTATTGGAAAATAGGATGAACGGAAAAGATTAGAATTGACACGAACGAATCTGGATTAATACAGATCCGGGAGTGACTCTGATACCACTGTAGATCAATATTGATTATAATTGAACGAATCTAATAAATTAAGTACAACGAATATACCTTAACGATGTGGAAGCTTGGTGGAGAATCGTAATCACCCGGAGTGTAGAAATCACCGTTGGAAGAGGCTATGAAAAGTCTCTTTGATATCCACGAATCAAATCTCTTTCCCGGAGGATGATTAGAATGCAAACAGAGAAATCTTATATTTTCTGGTTCTCAACGCATAAGTAGAAGAATTAAAATGTTCTTAATCCTTTAGGCCTAGGTATCTTTATATAGAGGATTAGGTGGGCTTAGGTGGGTAGTGGGCTTAGGTTAAATTAATTACACAAATTAATTAATATTAACATTACACAAAGCCCAACATTATGGTTAAGGAGTAAGTTACGACCTTAATCTGAAGTACTCCTTGATTTCAAAAATTTTCCACAGTCCCGTAGCTCCCAAAGTAGAGAGTCTCTACCAGAAATTACTCCTTGACGAGGCTGAATGACTGCTAAACCCATAACGACAACACCGTAGATGAACGAACTCTTCCGCCCTGAATTTTGATGAGGATGGTCTCACCGGGTTTTTTTCACCAACCATCCTTCCTTTTTCAAAATTCCTTTTTTTAAATTAATTTTTCCCTTATTTTTTGAATCCCATTCAAACTCACGTGTGTATCTACTTTTCACCCCCAACCTGTTGAGTCTTTGATAGTGGAAGGTATACACCACGTGTAAGTTTAAGAATATGATTCTTATGAGTCACACCATTATGAGAAATGATATTTGTACTACACCCAACCGAAATTTCAGACCGAAGGGTAGGTGAAAGGTCGAAAATATCCACACAGCCCAGATGGTGTTACTGTGCTAAGTAGGGGCAAATTGGTCATTCCGCTCATTTTCGATTTAAAAATTCGGTTTCTCGTAGTACGAGTAGCACAGCTCTTTTTTTATAAGTAAAAATTTTTTATATATGGAAATATCTTTTTTACAAGTATTCACACCACTTTATCCTATTTATCCATTATACCCCATGTTTCTCTTTCGACTTTTCTCTCCTTCGCGAAGCTTCATTTAGTCAGCATGCATGGTTGGTTTTGTTGCCACTTTTCTAGAGGAATTGATCTCAATTCCGTCAGTCTGTCCTCCTTTCATCGATGTGCAGCTAATTTCTTCGCCGGATACATAGGGCTGGCTCCGGACACCACTCTACAAAGCCATAGGCGGGCTCAATTTCTCGTCTGATTGTAAGGATCACCCAGCTCTTCAGTTGCAATTCTTCGAGGAGTTGGAATATATCCAACTACCTTTCTTCAAATACACAAGCATTCCTGTGTTTCCAAATCCACACTGATATTTGCCACACACCATGAGTCACATATAAACTTACTCATGTGATGTGGAAAATGACTCCCTCATGAGTCATATTAAGACCACACGCGTTGGGTTGAATAGAAAGATTTGGATCCAAATTCATTTAATACCCAAAACTGAATTTTGGGCATAATTTCATTAAGGCTCAGTTTGTCCGACAATTTTGATCCGTTTGTGAAAGTCGTCAATTATGTCTCACATAATTAATATCAAATAAAGCGATCCAATTGGATTCATATTTAGATCGATAATAAATTAAACTACGTTAATTTATTAATCATAAGCGGCATCTAGCAATGCATTATGATCTGATCGAATATAGACACGTCGTGATCCAATAATCGTCTTTAGTATTAATTCTTTCGTCACTTAATATCCTACAAATAATGTTAAGCGTATGAATGTGTTATCCTAAACTATTAATTATTTTCTTGATCTTCCAGTACATAATTGTTAATATGATTATCTCATAACCATATTGCATGCATAACAATTATTATTGCATCAAGGGGCCAAGAGATATTAACAATCTCATATTAAATATGAGATGGACACATTCCATAACTTAGAGCATGAGTCATCCATATTAGAGAAGCTTACCTTTATAACTCCTCGATTAAAAGGAGCGTTTGATAACCCCACGTAATATGCAAACACCACCCCTAATTATGAATATATCAGATAACTGAATTTACCATTTGACTTTGCTGATGACACTAACACAATTCATACAGCAAGTCAAAATGGGTCGAGTCCTATACTATGTACCACGTACATAAATATTCATGTGATTAAATAGATACCTCGTATCAATGATCTGTGGAACATGATCATACGTTAATCCACATGCTAGTCTATATAGTCATCTAGTGTTCCTTGCTAATGACTAAGACTAAGGACTTATTTAAAGTTTATAGACTAACATATATGGAGTTCCACAATTTCACAAATGATCCATGTAATATGTACAATTCTAGGAACAAAATGATTTACATCATTCATTTACATGAAATCAACAAGTGCACCACAAAAACGATTGGTGTTGTAGGTCACACTCCTCACAATCCCCCACTTGAACTAGAGCCAATTCCTCATGTATCGTAAACCCATGGCACTAACATGTTTCTCATGCTTGTCTAAGGGAAGTGGGTGTGTTAGTGAATCAATAGTGTTACTGTCCGTACTTACTTTACACATTTTGATGTCTCGATTCTCGACAAACTCTCAAATAACATGATATTTTTGCTTGATATGCATAGTGGGTTTGCTAGATCGAAAATCTTTTGCATTTTCAATCGCCCCGGTGTTATCACAATAAAACTCCATTGCATCTACAATGCTAAGAATAACACCAAGCTTATCAACGAACTCTCTTATCCATAACCCCATTTTGCCTGCCTTGCAAGCAGCTATATATTCTGCTTCAACAGTGGAATCAGCTGTATAGTCCTGCTTGGAACTCTTCCAACAGACTGCACCACCGTTAAGCAGACATACATAACCTATCCGAGATTTTGAATCATCATGGTTGGTTTGGAAGCTAGCATCACTGTACCCAGTAGCTGTGGGATGTTCCTCACTGCCATAGACCAAAATCATATCCTTAGTTCTTCTCAAGTACTTAAGGATATTTTTCACAGCAGTCCAGTGATCCTCCCTGGGATTCTGCTGATATCTTCTTGTGATGCTCAGTGCCTAAGACACGTTAGGGCGTGTACATTACATGGCGTACATGATATATCCAATCGCAGATGCGTAGGGTATCATGCTCATCTTCTCTCGTTGTTCACGTGTTCGAGGACACTGACACATACTGAGAAATACACAATGAGACATAGGTAAGAAACCTCTCTTGCAATTTTCCATGTTGAATCTCTCCAACACTTTACCTATGTATGTACTCTGACTCAAACCAATGAGTCTCTTTGATCTATACCGATAGATTCGGATACCTAAAATATAGGTAACCTCGCTCAAATCTTTCATTGAGAAAGCAGTACTCAAAGATGCCATTACATTAGCAAGCATGGGAATATCATTCCCTATCAGAAGAATATCATCGACATATAATACCAGAAATGTCACAGAGCTCCCACTCTATTTCTTGTAAACACAAGGCTCTTTTGGGTTTCTAATGAATCCCAACCTTTTGACCTCATCATCGAACCTCAAGTTCTAAGTCCGAGATGTTTGCTTCAGTCCATAAATGTATCGATTAAGCTTGAGAACCTTTTCAGCTTTCTTAGGATCGACAAAACCCTCAGGTTGTACCATGTACACATTCTCTTCAAGAACCCCGTTCAAGAAGGCAGTTTTGACATCCATCTGCCATATTTCATAATCATGAAAAGCAGCGATAGCTAAATTGATCCAAATTGACTGAAACTTGGCCACCTGCGCAAAGGTCTCATCATAGTTGATCCCTTCGACTTGAGTAAAATCTTTCGCCACTAGGTGTGCCTTGTATACAGTCAAATTCCCATCCATATCGATCTTCTGCTTGAAGACCCATTTATTCTTTACGGGTTTTACTCCTTCCGGCAAATCTACCAAGTCCCAAACTTGATTATCTGCCATGGATTGCAATTTGAATTTTATGGCTCTAAGCCATTCCTCGGAATCTTCTCGTGGCAATACTTCAGTATACGTCAGGGGTTCAAGATCATCAACAAGTAATATCTCATGCGGATCTAAATACTTCGCAGGCATTCGAACTGTCCTCTTGACCTTCTAACAGATGGTTCAGCTTGTTCTACAGCCTCGCGTGAAACTTGTAATTCAGTTTGACCCGAAGTATCTGATAGTGGGTCTCGAATTTCTTCAAGTACAACTCTACTCCCACTACTTTTATTGGAAAGGAAATCCTCTTCCAAGAAAATACCAGTCGGGCAACAAACACTTTATTGTCCGACTTCTGATAGAAGTAGTAACCCTTGGTTTCCTTCGGGTAACCAACAAAGAAATATTTATCAGATTTAGGACCAAGCTTGTCAGGCACCAGCCGACTGACATAAGCTTCACAACCCCAAATCTTGAGGAAAAATAAGTTAGGGACTCTCCCTGTCCATACCTCATATGGATTCTTGTCTACTGCCTTGGTAGGAACTCTATTTAAGGTGAATATAGTCGTTTGAAGGGCATATACCCAGAAGGATAAAGGTAACTCAACACAACTCATCATCGACCGTACCATATCCATCAATGTACGGTTTCTGTGCTCAGACACACCATTCCACTGTTGTGTTCCAGGTGCAGTCAATTGTGAAACTATTCCACAATTATTAAGATGATCACGAAACTCATAACTTAGGTATTTGCCACCACGATCTGATCGTAGTGCCTTAATCTTCTTCCTAAGTTTATTTTCAACTTCATTTTCGAATTCCTTGAATTTCTCTAAGGATTCCGACTTGTGAGTCATAAGAAACACATAGCCATATCTACTGAAATCATCAGTACATGTAATGAAGTACGAGTAGCCACCTCTTGCACTTGTGCTTAGAGGACCACAGACATATGTGTGCACTAATGCCAACAGTTCAGTGGTTCGCTCAGCGACCTTGTTAAAAGCTGCTTTGGTCATCTTCCCAAGTAAGCAAGATTCACATCTATCAATCGACTCACAGTCAAAAGACTTTAGAAGTCCACTCGTTTGGAGCTTCTTAATACGATTCTCGTTAATATGACCTATGCGACAATGCCATAAGAGGGTTGAGTCATCGATACTTGTTTTGCGTCGTTTGGTAGTCACATTGTAGGCAGGCGTTCCTTGTTTGGTCACATAAAGACCATTGAGCACCGGAGCGCTAGCACAAAATACATCATTCCGAAAAATGGTACAATATCTGTCCTCAATAACATACTTATATCCCATACAAGTTAAGCGAGACACAGACATAATATTTCTGCTAGCACAAGGAACATAATAGACATTCACAAGTTCTATTACTTGCCCACTCGGTAAAACCAAGTCCAAGTCTCCAACGGCTACTGCTGAAACCAGTACACCATCGCCAAACTTGACTATTATTTGATCTTTTGCTAACTTTCTACTTTTTTTTAAATGTCTCCATATTTGAGCAAATATGAGCACCGACTCCTGAGTCCACGACCCAAGAGGTTGAAGAGGAAACCGCAAAATTAACCTCAACAATGTGAATACACACGGGACATGACGTTCTCAATGTCCTCTATTCCTTTGAGGACATATTTGGTTTGGGTATATCTTTAATCACAGTCAGAGACTTACCCTTCTCAAATATCTTTCTCCTAACCTTATGCCCATTTCTATTTTTCTGAGATGTTATAATAAATTTCAAGTGACGGTACCAATCAATAAAGTTGGAACTGTTCTACTTGCTTTGTTCTACGGTAGATACAATGGGATCAGTATTCAAAGTCATTATCTGAAAAAGATATCAAAATCATGTAAAGATTTAGTTTAGTTTTATGTTAATGTTCGGTTCAAAATAAGTACCAAAGACCCTACTACTGATTAACATGTCCCTTCACGTAGTAGGCGTGTGATCAATATTTTACCAAACCAAGCCCAGCATCGGCATGAAACTTAAATTGAATTATTTAGGTAAATCACCCCGTGTTAATCACATGCCACGCATATGACTCTCAGGTCGTTACCTAATACTCAGTGTTTGCATAACCCTTCCTAACACTGTTTTCGGTAACATCTTGCACTAAGGCTCGAACACGGTCTGGTAGCCCTCTTAGACAAACCTATTCTATATACCTCACACGGCCTCAACTCCAACAAGATATAAGGCGATGCCTACTGAGTAGATTAATAATCAACCTTATTCAAGTAGTTGAAAAGGATAGAATATGAAGTGCATTACGTCATAATTTTTATGAAACAGAAGTTTGTGCTTAATAAATTCACATGAATTTGCCAGAATCACACTAATTGGCTTAATTGCATCACAAACCATCAAGAACATGAATTAAACATGTAACCTGGCTCCAATACTAATTGTTGGAAACTGGGCTCTCGGGTTCGCATATTTTTTCACAAAAATTTTGAATTCCAGAACGACCCAAAACGTGTATTCGTGTTCGTACCTTAGATTCTCCAGATCTGGACGAACGGAAGGAAATTCAAAATTCCGGAACACGAAAGCTTCCAATAGAGGATGACCTCTACCAAGAGCGCTCTTTGGCATGATGAGACGGGACTGCTAGACCCTTTATCCGACGAACTTATCGTTGGAACCTGTGACGCAACTGAGGAGTGAAGTTTTTTCCCAATCTTCCCAATCTTTCCTCTTATTTTTCCCAAACTTTCGTGTGTCTCATGTCACTTCAAGATCACACCTTTCCCACATTTATTTTTTTACAAAATGACTCCTCATGAGTCATATTTATAGATGAATATATTTCATCCATTCACACATGTCTTGTGATATGTCTGTTTTCTCATGAGTAAACACACCTGTATTTATAACTCATGAGTCACACCCATGAGTTTTCAACATACACCCACGTGTATGAATTATTGGGCTAGGATTTAGGCCTAGTTTCACTAAGGCCCAATTTAATTCAGTTGCAAAAATTTATTACGTCCGACATAATTAATTTTATATGCCTCATCTCGTTAAATAGAGCGATCAGTAGGATTCGTATCCAGATCGGTAATAAATTAAACTACGTCAATTTATTAATCATAAACGGCATCTAGTAATGCATTATGATCTGATCGAATATGGACATGTCATGATCATTTTCACTTTTAGCATTAATTCTTTCGGCACTTAATATCCATCAATTAATGTCAAGTGTAAGAATGTGTATTATTTTCTTCATCTTCCAATACATAATTGTTAACATGATTATCTCATAATCATATTGCATACATAACAATTAATACTTGGGGCCCAAGGATATTAATAATCTAATATTAAATATGAGATTGACAAAAGTATTATCTTGATATTAAATAACTTAGAGCATGAGTCATACATATTAGGGAAGCTTGCCTTTATAACTCCTCGATTAAAAGGAACGTTTGATAACTCCACGCAATATGCAAATATCACCCATAATTATAAATACCTAAGATAACTGAATTAATACTATTTGACTTTGCTGATGACACTAACACAATCCATACAGCAATTCAAAATGGGTTGAGTCCAATACTATGAACCACGTACACAGATATCCATGTGATTAAATGGATACCTCATATAAATGATATGTGGAACATGATAATACATTAATCCACATGCTGAGTTAGGATCTGGTAGTCAGACCTCCAGTGGGAAGCTCCAATCCCTATAGGCAGCTACAATCAGAGCCATCCAATTTTAATAAAATCTCACGGCTCTCATCAAATCTGTAGAAAATAATCTCTCTCTTGTATCTTGACTCTAATCTTGAAATTGGCAGTAGCATCGATCCCTGCTAACTCATGTTAAGTCGATGGGCAGCTCTCAACCTCTTGCTCGGTGCGGTGACGAGAATAAGGATGAAATTGCCGACTCCGGCACGATCAAACGACTGGTCCGCATGCTCAGAGTCAGCACGGCGTCTGTGAAGGAGAATGCCGTGTGCGTGCTCCTCCGCCTCTTGCAGATCGAGGAGATTAAATTCGCAATCTGACGTTAGGTGAGATTATCTCTGAACTTGTTTTCTTCTTCTTCCTCGGGTAGACAAAAAAGGAGTCAAGAGAGACAGAAAAAGGAATGGCCAGATCTCTCCCGAAAGGTTAAAAGTGGCTGAGATTTGACGGCAATGGACGACGACGGGTTTGAGGGATTCACCAACACAGTTTTGTCAGCACAGATTCATCAGCAACGAGTTCTATTGTCTAGTTGCTGGTAGAAAATGCACTTTGTTTCTAATGTTGCTGCAGATCTGAAAATTGGTAGAAAATGGCTTCTTCTATTTGAAAATTTGCTCCTGCTATTGTTGGGTTCGTTCAAAGTAGGCATGGGATTTGTTGATGTAAAGAATGTGTTTGTCTAGTTGCAGGAAGTTTGTGTGGTTGATTGAAGATGTATGGAATTCAGATCTTGCTCCTGCACTTTGTCCATCGGAATGCGATAGTCCTTTTTGCTAGTCTGTTGGTTTGATCTAGAGATTATATTAGAGCTGTTGGATTGAAATCTGACGACTCTAATAAAGGCTGCCTATAGTATTTTAAAACTGCCTACAGGAAGCTGCCTACAAGATCCAATCTCTTCACATGCTAGTCTATATAGTCATCTAGTATTCCTTGTTAATGACTAAGACTAAGGACTGATTTAACCCAGACGAGTTGTCCTAGTGGTTGTGGACCTCAATCTGACAAATGGATATTCAGGTTCGAATCTCACTGGGAGCAACAATTCGTTTGGGCCACGACCTCGGGCTACGACCCGCAGATCGCCCGGTTCACTGGTGGGGGTCGCCGCGTGAAAACCCTATTGGGATTAGTCAGGCCGAAGGATTTGGATACCCAATAGCACCAAAAAGAAGGTGGAGCATTCCTACTGAATTTTTGATTCGATGAAGTTGATTTTCATTCAACATTTGCTGAGTCCCCAGGATATATCTGTGCCAAATTTCTGAAATTTTCATTATGTTACTTTTCTTTAATTGTCATTTCTTCATATGCCTAATAATAGAATTCTCCTTCCTTCAGTTGCAATTGGATTTATGATTCGATAAAGGTGATTTTCATGCCACACAATTTGTCATGTGTATGGAAAAGTACCACATATTCCCACATTGATCTTTTGGAAAATGCTAATCAGATTATGAAAAACATACTCCCATCTGGAGGATTACTCATCAAGCTTGGACACGGGTGGCCTGCATAGTGCAATCCATTCACATTTATCAACAGAGTGGTCATCAATGGATTATTATGGGAAAACAAAAAGGAACCATACGTGTAGCTGCGGGATTGAAAGGCGGACGATGATTGTCAACTTAGTTGGCGTGAATACTCACAGCAGACAGCTAACTTTTCCAGCCTGGAAATGAATAAACTACAGAATCAATGATATCACCATTGATCAAAAAATTGTACAACAATAACACGAAATTATACCTCCAACAGGAGCGATAGCAGGAGAATGATTATATCTTTGAAGAAGAATTACACACGATTTACGTGGTTCGGCAATAGCATACATCCACGAAAGTATTTTCACTTGTTTGTATTCACGGTTTTTGCATACATATATAGGCAAGTCTCCATGACTCCTATGATCTCCTCGAATCCCATATTTTCGGGATTCTCTATAAGGTAAGGATTCATATATATCCTTACCTGATTCATATATATCTTCATGGTGATTGATCTTCAAGCGCAATTTGGAAACAAATGGGCAAAGATTGCTACCTATTTGACTAGAAGAACTGATAACGATGTCAAGAATTTCTGGAGCAGTAGGCAGAAGAGGCTCGCGAGTAATTTTTGCCATTTGTTTCCAAATTGTGCTTAAAGATCAATCACCATGCTCTCCTCCATTATCAAGAAACGTAAGAGATTTATCACATCCATTATCAACAGCAAAGTAAGGGGGAAAGTGGATAAATGTATGACAAATATAAGGCTGCCAGTGCAAAAAGCTCTACAGAAGTCATGGAGACATTTCATCCTACAGATACCAAACTAAGGTTTAAATTAAGCAGCCGAACACATCAACTTTGAACATGACAATAAAGATCGCCACATTTTTTCAAAACCTAGAATCAAATAATCATAAAAGCGCTAATATTTAGAAATCAATCCATGAAAACGGAGCAAAGCAGAGAAGGGCACCGAATTTAGCGAACAGAGGCAACATCAAAGACGACAAAGCGAGCAATCTTCACCAATCAAAATTTCTTCAAATCCGACAGCTTCTCTCTCTAAGCGTGGCTCCCATTTCTCTCTTCCGCCGGTTACTCTTCATCTTCCTGGCGTCCCTCCGAAACCGACGCTGACTGTTTTCCCTTTCAGACGCCCGTTCGTTTCGTCACAATCCTTTTTGTGCTTTCTTCTTCAACCGATGCAGACAGTTCGTTAGAAGAAATCACGAGTGTGGTTCAAACACTTTCGGCCATCCGAATGAAGGTATAGAGAATTGGTTCTGTCTTGGTAAGAGTTAGTTCTTTCAGTAAATCTGGCCAATCTTCTGAATTCTGCTCATCAACTGGCTGCCACTTCCACGTTTTTGTTAGGGAGGAGTTCAGATGTGTTCACGAGTTCGGTTCAAACACTTTCGGCCATCCGACTAAGGTATTGAGAATTGGTTATGTCTTGGTAAGAATTAGTTTTTTAAATAGATCTGATCAATTTTGTGAATTGTGCTCATCAATTGGCTGTCACTTTCATGGTTTTGTTGTGGAGGAGTTCGGATGTGTTCTCAGTGGTGTCAATTTTCATTTCCATTCAAACTTTTGAGATTTTTCGTGCACTGACATGAGTATGGCCTCCCCCCATATCGTAAGTTTCACCTGTGTACTCTAATGTTTGCTTCTGACTGTAGGGAAGGTTCGGTTAATCTCGAGTTCTTCTTTCGTTTCCTTCAGAAGACGAATCATACATTCAATACGTGTGATTTATTTTCATAATTTCGATATTACTAATTTTTCCTTTTCATATTGTTGTTATGGATTTACAAATGGTCTTTTTCCTCCATTTAAGCATGATTGATAAATTATTGCTCAAGGAATTCCTCTGCTTGAAAAGCTTTACCGATATGATGGAGTGGAATTATATGGTTAATCTCTACAATTATGTGACTGTCCATGCCTTAAATCATTTGAGCTGAGTAAAAATTTGCTTTCAGATTTCATAACTGGACTATCAGTGTGTTTTTCACTTCATTTTTAATCTATTAAGTCAACTTACTATCAGCCATGGTTATTCAACAAGCAACTAAAGGCTGAGCATCTTCAAAGGAGGATTTTGTTACCTTCTTGATTGGGTAAGCTTGCTTCGTCATCTAACGATTCAATTACATATTCAATTCATTCGCCGGCCTTTATAGTTCGAAGGTTTCATTCACCATCCTACTTATGGTTTTATCAATTAGTTTATTATATTATAATTCTCTAATCCCTCAACTTTTGCATCATATGACCTCCCAGATTTACCTCACGCAGAACAGTTTTGAAATATGAGGTTTGAAACCACTTTTGAGATAGAGGATTCTTCACATATCATCAGTACAGGTTGTTGATCCTGTTCACATATCATCAGTCGTAGTTAGACCATTCCTGTTCCGGATAAATTCCTAAATTTTCTCCTATAGCTACATCTTTGAATAGACAACTAATCTAATGAGGCCACAGTGACTTTTCTATTACTACGATTTCTTGCTCTACCATCATTCCTCTGCAGGTTTTGTAACGGATTGGTTATTTAAAATTATTTTCTTGCTTTATCGAAAACTCAACTGACTTTGCATTTTTTTTCTCTCTTTTGGGTAACTTGGACTTTTTTGTTCCTGGGTTGTCAATCTTTATATGATGTTACCGTTTTGAAGGAAATATGGAACTAAAAGACTGAACCATTTTGGGAGCTGAAAAAATGGGTAAAGTTTGCATAGTTTTTTTTTGCAGAATCCCAGCTAAGTGGTTAATAATCTTACCAAGTTGAATGGTGATTTGATCTTGAAAACTGTTATGCCATACAATGAACTGTGACTTGGCTTTTTGCACTCCATCATCCGAAATTTGTACTAATCGATATGCTGCAGACAGTTAACACGGTGATTTTTTTGCTTGCAGCACCTATTGCATCTATGGGGTGAAGGAAACAGTTCGACTCTTTTTATGGTTTGCTCCATTGGGGGATTGTGTTTGCAAGTCCCTTGATCTATTTTTTTTGTCCCTATCCTCAAACTGATTACTCAATGGCGTTGCTGCCATTCTTTGTGTCCTAACCAAGATGTCCCAAACATTCTGGTGATAGCTTCTATTGGTTGAATTGTAGTTGTAAAGATGATGCTAACATTCTGGTAGTTATCTGAATGCATATTCCATCTGTTGGATTAGATTGTTTGTTACCACTATTACCGTTGGCATGTCGAAGCAGATGAAGATACTTTTAAATCCACCATTATGCAGCAATTGTTCTTCGTCTTTGAACAATCACAGTCGGTAGCTGCTCAAGCTTTCCCCCCTTTTTGAATTATCGTGTATGAATGATTGATTTACCTTCAATTCTGTGAGAACTTCACAGTTTTCTGGATGTTCATCACAACCAGGTGTTTGCGATATTAGTAGAGTACGGCGGCAGAGAAAGGTGATGATGCCGCACAACCATTGCAAGTGTGGTGCATTTAAGTTTTGTGCTTTCATTCTTATATTTAAACTGTGACTTGGTTTTTTGCACTACATCATCTGAAATTTGTACTAATCTTAGCCTATCAGTGGATTTAGCAATGCAAATTTTTTATGCCTCTAAGAAGTTTGGCTTGCAGATTTCTACAGCACACTTGGTCAATCTGATTATGCTTAATATTACCCTACTTTGTCTTCTTTGCATTCATTGAATGTTCTTGATAATTTAGTTTGAAAGTATCATAAGAAGCTGAATTCAAATGTACAAGTTTCCTGTACTATTTTTACATTATTGTTTTTTGGGTGTAATTGAAAGTAAAGCTTCCGTTTTTGCATGCTCATAAGTCAATAGAATCCTCATTGGTTTACCAAACTCTAACTGTATAATGTAGTTTTTTTACTTTAATATCAGTGTGACATATTTTCCTGCAGCACATCCGGCCCAAGCTACTGGTGGAATTTGGAGTGTTATTTGGGACCTACTGCCCTTCTCCACGCAAAATACGTAATCAATTGTTGTTTCCTCCTGTTTCACATTTACTGAAAATTTTTGAACTAGGCAATTCATGGAAGATTCATCTCTTTCTTAGTTCTGAAAATGGTTTTAAACATTGGCAGTAAATTAAGAAATTTGGAGAAACGAAATGGTGAAACAGCATACATTCAATACCTAGCATTTGGTATCATTCTTTTACTTAGCTTCTTCTTTGTTGGGTTTCTCATTTACAGCGTGAGTTTTTCTGGTTCAAAATTGTATGTTTCTTTCCGATGATTTGGTTGAGTAGCTTTTGCAGGATAGTAACTAACCGGTGTTCGAAGAGCGCAAAGGTATGAGATGACATACAGGATGTTGATTTATTATGTTGTCATTCCTTTGTAGCCTTGACATTTAGACTTATGGGTTTTGTTATTTTTCTACGGTCGAACAAATGTTGTTTACACTCGGTACATTGCACAAGTGAACGAAGTTATTGCCAGATATTCTTCGGTCCTTACCCTTTTGGTTAAAACCAGAAAGTAGTAATTTGAGTTCAACTTATGCTTAGTGAATTTGCAGGTTAGAAGAAACTTAAGTTCCAAGTACCATTCTACAATTAAAGGTCCGAATTCTGCATCTTTCATCAAAATACATCTAAAATTTTCTACGGTCTGTATTATTGTGTATTGTGATGCTTTCAGTACCAATCTGTTCAAATCCTGCAGTCTAAACATTTAGTTCGAATGGACACTCTTGCACAAACTGAAAAAAATGGACAAAAGGTGGAGGGACAGATGGCATGGACTTTACAATACATGTTTGAATTCCGTGTAGTTGTTACCATGGGCGGATGCACCAAGTTGTCCGGGGGCATTCCAGACCAGAAAAAAAACCCTGAATTTTAGAGCCTATAAAAAGAAATAAAGATTCTGTTCGTAATTAATTCTCAGCCCAGCCAAGCGCTTACGAAAAATCTGAAGGTTGGATCACGCAATTGGTGGTGCAATAATTGGTGCAAAAAGTGTTTTTTCTATTTTTTTCCTCTTTGATTAAATTATAATTATTTTGCTAATTTACGCATTTTATTGTTGAATGTTACTGTTTTATTATTAGGTGTATCATAATGAAAAGAATTACTAATTTTTGCTTAATAAGACGACAGATAATTTTTTGGTAGATAGCATGGTGTGATATATTGAGAGATATTTTCTCCCAGTCCCAACCGTAGCCCCAACAAAGCTACTTCTCTCCAGTGAAAAATGCTTGGATGATCCTAGCATTTTTGTTTAAAATATAAATGAATCGATAAAATGGGAAGCCATTACATTACATCACAGCCGATTGAAATGCTGTGTACAAGAGTACAAAAGTGACCGCTCTATGTCTGACCAAGAATTCTACCTCTCATTGGAAATATCCTTGTGCCAATTTTGAACAGTAAGCACCGCAAGATAAATCGCACATGCAAGCAGTCCTACGATCATACCCCCACCCAAAATCTTCATAAACCAATTAGCGGAAGAGGCTATGTTCTTCTTTGTTGCCGGCATCGGCGGGTCTGATGCTGATGGGCCAACAGAATTTGATGGGCTTGGGGAAGGTCTGGGTGCCCCGCCATTGGATACCCGGATATCCACCCGCAGACCCATCTCGCAGTGACCTAGGATGCCACATAAGAAGTAAAAGTGTCCCGGACGGCTGATTAAGAACGAGTCATTCCCTGAGTTCTGTGGGGCATAAGGTGATGTCGTATTACAGTCGTTGAAATTCTTACGCGTCACACGAATCACGTTGTGAAATATGCGGTCATACCCAAACACTGAAAATGAAAACAATTTTTATTCAATATTTTAGTATTAATCAGAATAATCATAAACATCAAAAGAAAGAGTAAGAGGGGGGCAATCGCCCCCATTGTAAAGTTAATTCATAATTGTGAATGCTTACCTAGTGTGTCGCTAATTTTGAAATTTTTTGAGGAAGCCCAGTTCTGATAGTAATCTGCAGTAATATTCATGGCCGTCCACCCAGATACACCGCCAACCCTGTAAACTTCTCCGTTGCATGTTGCCACCGCCGCCAAGGCCGCAAACAGAAGTACCATCGACATTGTATGTTGTCTTGCCATGCCAAACCCCAATAACAATAATATCACACGATTCGTGACTCCCATGATGAGAATTAAAGTGTGTCCGATGGTATGTTTTTTAGGTAGGTGTGTCTAATCTTATGTTACGCATATAATATATAGAGAGAAAGGGGTGGTGGAATAGGTTATTGTGGAATTGTATTTGAATATAAAAAGGATTCCTCAAAGGAGAGTTTTTTTGAACATTATATCTATCTAAGAGAAAGGGATAGTGGAATAGGTTATTGGGGAATTGTATTTGAATCTAAAAAGAGTTTTTTTTGAAAATTATATTTATCTTTACTAACTAATATAGGACCGGTCTAGCGTTTTCAATTTAATCTTTGAGATTTAGATATCGCGTTTGTTTTCTTCTCCTTTCTTTCTCGGCTTTGTTCTTCTCTCCCTGTCGCCCCACTTTTCCCTCTTGCACCATAACGAACTGAGAATTCCTCAACCTATTCTGCAAACCGAATGTTAGTGAAAGCAGAAGAAACAAAATTCATGAAGAATCCAGAGAGGGGCAAACCAATTAAAATGCAGCCATAGAGGTTGAGAATGCTATTTGAAGAAACACATTTCGTCCAATTGGTGTATCAGATAAGTTCTTAAATCTGGGAAATGATGATAAATCACTAAAAATAACACCAAATTATAACGTGTGTGAGAAGGAAGTTTGGTAAATACGAACAGGTTACCTTCCAATCTGATGTTCCAAATAGAAGTTGGTGTTAGCGGACAGATTACCTTGACCTTCCAATCGCCCTGCAAATACCAAATGCTGTTAACAAACAGATAACAGTAATGTGCACCCAATGAGATGCGTAAGGGAAAACGTTGGTTATCCATGAGAACAAAATGTGTTTTCGAAAACTGCGACCTGGAACAAGTGTTCGAGAAAGTGTTGGGCGGTCCCTGGACAGTCAGGACTTATCTATTGCCTAGGCGGCTTAGGCGCCCGCTTAGGCGCCCTTAAGCAGGTGATTAGGTGGTATTCGGACAAGGCGGAGGGCGACCACCTAGCGCCTAAGCGGTGCCTAGACGGGCTAGGCGACCTACTTCTCCAAAGCCTGGAACAAACAGTGACTATTGCAGCATATTACAGAATATAATCCACATATTGCAGCACCTATGTTGAAAATAATCCACATATTAAAGCACAAAACATTATGCAGCTCATATAATCCACATATTGCAGCACAAAACATTATGCAGCTCATATAATCCACATATTGCAGCACCTACTTAGAAAATTATCCACATATTGCTGCTGAATAATTATTTCAAAATGGCAAGATACATCAGGCCAACAGATGCGGGACTAATCCACATTTGCAGCAGAAAACATTATGCAGCTATTGCAGCATACAGCAGCATATAATCCACATATTGTACTACCCATTTCAAAAATAATCCACGTATTGCATTGCAGCATAAAGGTCACCCGGTTGTATGTGTCGAGTAATCAATGCAAGCTTCAAATTCAGCATTTCAGACACATCAATTATATTTATATTTTCACTGTGAGTAGAGGATCATTCCATCGAATCTGATGATGGTTAGTAATATGAAAACCGGTTCTGAGATTCACCGCAGACAACATTCAAAAGTAGTGACCATTTAAAAGTCATCAAATATAATTTTGTACCTCCACAAAATGTCTGAAAATTACTGATGGAAACATACTGTTGCTCCATAATATCAAGTCTATCATCTTATAGAAATCAAGAGAGGAAGACAATCATGATACATAACCTAAAGAACGGGGTTGGTTTACTAAAATTACAATGATGAAACTCAACTGCACCATTTTCTGAAAAATAAGGAATACAAAGGAGCAGAACATAGTTCACTTAATAACATGTGCGAGAAGCATCATGACATCGAAAACAAAATGTACAACATGGTTTAATATAATTCAAAATCAACTAACCAAAGATAATCAGTATTCTAGCAAGAAGACTAGCTTCATCCCAGAAAATAATAACACAAATGCAGAAATAACGACTTGTGAATTGAGGGAGTGATATAAAAAATCAAAAAGCAATTAGGGAATTATAATGTTACTGTTTTTCCATTTCTGAAAGATCTTTACCTCCCAGCCTGATATTGTTGCCGGATCAGACCATTTGGTATCAACTCTGAAATGCTCCTATTCTGCTCTACAGAATGCTACTCCCAATTCCTTAGGATTCAGAGAAGAGAAAGAGGCAATCATCAGGGTTTGTGGACTTCGAGGAAGAGTCCAAACACAAAGATAACCATCGTATATGGATTGCGTATGAGGATAACCAAAAACTGAAATTTATGCACGTAGCAATGAATGACAAACCCAATTTCTCCAACAGATATGCCCAATGAAACTTTCTGCTCTGATTCGAATGAAAAACAAACCACTTTCAAACCCAATTTCTCCAACAGATATGCATTCCAAACACACATTTTGTACAGCCAAAATTGGGGCGAAGTGCACAAATGGGGGAGGATTTATTAATTGCAAAACGACAACAAATTTTAATAGGGAAACCATGAAACGACAATATGTATGGTAGTATGTATAAAATGATTAAGTGGAATGTGGTCGAGTGGAATCAAGGAATGATATAAGACACCTCCCACATGCACACCCCCACACCTCCCACTCACATCATGTAGGAGCACACACACATGTTGGTGTGTGTGGGAGCCCATCTTTATGAATGTGAGGGAGTGCCATGGAGGTGCCCTACTTGGGAGGTGCCATTTATCATTTTTGTCAAATTAATGCCCTAATTAGTGCAAACATCACAAATCCAAGAAACCGATCACTTAAAAAGGTGAGTACTACAAAGTAAAAGTTTCAAGGTAAATCGCTAATTGAGTCAGCATTTCTAAGCTAAAATCGTCCATTGAGCATAAACTGCGCACTTGAAATACAAAGTAAGAATTTCAGGTGAATCGCTAATTGATATGAGCTTTCTATTATTTCGTCCACTGAACATAAACTGCGCACTTGAAATAGTTATGAGCATTGAAAGATAACTAATGAATTATTCAAACCACTTCCAATAGAAACCACACAGTATATAATAAACCATCATGTGAAAGAAACCAGCCAATAATCATAGAAAAGGATTTGTATCAGATGCATCAAGGGTATGAAGATGCAAAATGGGTGAGTGATCAAGAATCGGCCAACATCACAATCATGATCACCAAACACAGCTATATAAATTTCATTCTAATGTCAATGCCACTATACAGAGCAATGAAACAATTTCCATTGTACAAACTATGCTTCCACTTCAAACTATACACTGAATCCCTGATGTCAAGACCATCTAAAAATTGTAAATCATTTAATTGAACTATTACATCCTAAAAGTAATCAAAATATCACATAGGGATGGGAAAAGATGTTGAAAACTTGGGCATTTTACTCAAGCCTGAACTAAGACTCTTGTTTGCCAATATGTTGGAGTCTTTCCCAGGATCAAGTTGTGTATCGGAATGCAGTAGTAAAGCTACGGTATCCAATGTGCTCAGTAGGTTAATGGTCTACGATTGAAAGAAAAAGTCAAGACAATTGGTGTATTTAAACTACATTAAGCGACGATTGGTTCATTTAAACTACGAATATACCTTATGCTGAGTGAATTTGTAGGAGCTTCCCCGAAGCTTCAAAGCTGCTATCAATAAATTGAAACCCATTGTCTCCCTCAGTAACTCCTACAGCAATAATCCATTTCGGATGCAGGAAAGATAAGCATGCTATGTAGACATTAATATTGATAGTTCTGTACCTGCATAACCATAAGCTATTATTCGCAAAATGTCCATAAGTAGCTACAATGGCAAGTCGTATTGCAATATTTTACATTTATAAAACCAATAAGAAGTTTGCAGCATCACCTGCACCAACAAAGAGAACGACTAATTCGAAAGAAAACCTCCCAGCGAATCCAATTCGAGAATGAACAAATTACAACAAACATCATGGCAATGTTCACTTGTAGCAAACATCAAAATATTTATAAGGGTGGCATCTTATCAGGCAATTAGTATCGACTTAATGCTGCCACCAACAACATAACCGTCAGCAATAGGCACAACACGTATAGCTTATCCCCAATGTCCACCACAACTCCTGTCATCTCACTGAGAAAACGTTTTGGGAGTAGAATACAATATTAAAAGCGTCTAAGCTAATGTTAGAAATAGTGGGTATAAGTAAGGATAAAGATGCTCATTTACGTATATGCTTGTTTATTAACACAACAAAAGATGGAGAACCACATGTAAATTTGGCATCACCGAGTAAATCAATACTATAATTGGCGGTGCGAAACGTCAAGGAAGAAGCATGCATTTCTAAATTTCAACAATAAAATTATCGAATCAAGAACCAACTTTGGATGCCGTGTGCCCATCAACCAATGCAAGCACAGGTTGCACAGTTATACAAAGACCTAGAACGTTACATATGGCAAATATTAGCTCTCCAGTATAGATGTGGTAAGTGTGTGGACGTGATTCTGCTAACCAAAGAAAATCTGTGTGCATTCAAAATAACCAAAATATCACTAATTTGTTACCTGTTTTTCTTACCATATAGCATAATATATCCCTGAGCATTCTTGTCTCTCTTACTGTGTGCTTCCTTGCCCTTGTTAGTAACGACGAAGAAGGCTTGAATATTGATGGAGCTCAGATGTTTATAAGATATCTTACCTCCTGAAAATAGTAACCTGGGTACGGGCAGAATGAACAAAATCAGTATGACTTTTGTGGCTAATAAACCAATTTTGAAGCAAAATCAGTAACCCACCTGGTAACAAAATCCAAGTGTAAAAAGCTCGGATACCTAAAAAAACAAAATGAATATGAGTTTCGTCAGCATAAACGGGAAATCAGTATATTAAACAGGAACATTACCTTTGGATTTCCGGTTGACCGACGATGGAGCGCAGGACGTAGGTGAGGGAGAAGCATCGCGAGTCGCAGGAGCAGCAGCGGGAGTAGCGGGAGGCAGTAGAGGAACACAAAACTCCTCCAAACCGCTGGTGTCCAGGTCAAACAAAGAAGATGCATTTCGTTCTCAAAAAATCACTCTCCTGCCGTCGTTTAACGTTCCGCTTTATAGCATTGCTCCTGGTCTAATAAACCCATAACTCCATATATACAAAATTATAGAAAACATCAAAAAAAATTTTAATCCAATACCTGGGGTGTTCAAGGCCTTTCTCTTGCTTTGCTGATTACAACTCAACACCTGAAGTAGAGGAATTTGGAATTAGCAGAACGAAGAAAAATCAATTCAACAATTCAGAGTGAAGAAAACATAGACGAAGCAGTTACAATTACGAAACAGTTCAATAATTAAGAGTAAATATATTTTGTAAAGCATCAGAATCCTAGAATAACAGACATTCGCATGAACCCAACCATGACATACGGCAATGGAATTTGGGGTAAAAAACATACCAAAATAACAGACATAATCTGGCGACGCCACCCCAATTCTCAACCTGCTGAAGATCGCTGCGTCAACCTGCTGAAGATCGCTGCGTCAACCTGCTGAAGATCGCTGCGTCAACCAGCTGAAGATCGCTGCGTCAACCTGCTGAAGATCGCTGCGTCAACCTGCTGAAGATCGCTGCGTTGAAGTAGGAAGAAGGGTTGCGTTTGTTGAATTGGAAAAAGGGAAAGGGGAAGAAGCGTCGATCGGGAGAAGAAAAGGTGAGGTTAGGCGAGAACCATCTTCCGAAAAACAGTAGATTTGGAGCCGCAGGTTACTGGACAACAATTTAGGCACAATTTGTTTAACACAGGGAAAACATCAATATATCGGTAGAAAAATAGGAAAGAGCCACATAAGATATCAATTGAAAATGAATTAGAGACGGAAACAATTACAGACAGGAGAGGATGCTCACCTGGAGAAGAACTCGGTTAATCACAAACATCCAAATCACGGTTCGGCAGGAGCATTTCTTCTCGCAGATTTCTTTCGTCGGTGTCGGGGAACGGCGGGTTAATGAAACCTAAGTAAGAGTAAACAGTGCGGAATAATTTATAGTGCCTTCACCCAGCGAGTGTATATGCACTCACGAACAGAAAACTCGAGCCACCTCAGCGAACATAAATGTCCACGTCATTCTTTGGAGTTGCGTTCCGTTAAGGAAAAAGAAGGCTCCTTGGTCATTTAGTGTTCCACATTATAGTATTGATGATATTGATAGGAGAATTTTTTCCTATCCAACAATTGATACGGTATTGAAATTTATTCTTGACTATAGGATCTGTGTCTGAACGGTAAAGATCATTTCACTTACGTTCAGGCATAAATTCAACGGCCAAGAATAGATTTCGACACTATATGGTAAATTCAGCATCGTAAGTTCGACACATGAAAAAAATTGATGCTGACGATACGCTGCTGATGAGTGAGGGCACGATGGAAAATATCAAAGTCATTAAAGGCATCCTGTATACATTTGAGTTGCTATCCGGATTGTCGAAAAAAATTCAAGCTGATCAACATCAACACTAAAGCTGGGGATATGAAATATTATGATACCAAGGGAAGCTCCCCTTTAATTATCTAGGTTTGCCTATAGGGGACAATCCAGGGAGCTCTAAGATGTGGAGAAGGTTTGCCCATAAGGGACAATCCAGACAACAGATTAAGAAACGTCTGGATAGTTGGGCAAATAAATTTCTCTCTTTTGCAGGAAGAATAACCATGATTAGAGCTACACTTATAAGTCTAACGATTTATTTTTCTCTATTTTCTATCCCCCAAAATAGGTAGTTAAATCACTTGGCTCTTCCTCAGATTCCTGTAGCAATCCAAACATCAGAATAAAAGGAAGATCCACTGGGTGAAATATCAACATTTGTGCTTGGAAATTGTAAAGGGAGGTATAGGTTTGAGAAATCTCAGGACAATGAATGTTGCTCTTCTTGCTAAATGGCCGTGGAGGATGAAGACAGAGAAGGATAGCTTATGGAGAGCGGTCATCATTAGAAAATATTTCAGAATCTCAGAAGTGGTTGCTGAGATACCACTAGTTTCAATCCTGATCACACTTTAAAGGTATGGATGGACATATGGAATGTCGTAGATATTAATTCATAGTTACTAGTGAATTTGGAGCTCAAGGTGCATAATGGTCGAACAACTTCCTTTTGGTGAACAAACTAGACAGGAGGAGGTACTATGGCGGTTCTTTTCAGTGATCTCTGATCTCTATAGAATCATCTTGGATACAGATGTCACAGTTTATGCTACTTTATGTGGAGAATCTGGAAGCTCTCTTGACTTATCATTCTGTCATCCTCTAAGAGAATGGGAGGAGGAGAGGCTTCAGCTCATACAATCAATATCATCTTGTTCCTACTTAGGAGAAGACATGGATGACAAGTGGTTACAGCTGATAGACAAATTTGGAAACTACTCGATCTTTACAACTTATCAAGCAATGGAACAAGGAGATAGCTCCTTAGATCGTTCTGATCTAGCTCTTTCATGGGGGAAATTGCACCTAGATGTGTGCAAATATTCATATGGCATCTGTTACAAAGCAGGATAGTCATGATAGATAATTTGACGAACCGTGGAATGTCCTTTGTTCCCCTTGCCGCAAGTTGTGTGTGATGTGGAGGCATAGAGACAGTTTCTCATCTCTTCATCACTTGTGTACACACGACAGAAATTTGGATGCAAATATGTGGTTGGATGGATATTGATTCATCACATCTACAACAGCTTGCTACCTTAACGAACTTCAAGATTTTCATATCCCACTTCCAAGGTAAAATATGGTAATAAGTGGGACTCCTATTATTTTTATAGAAAGAGCACAACCTCATTGGTTTTGATGAATTTCCTCAAATTCGAAATCATCAAGATCTCAGTGGCCTTGGATTCATTAGGGTGATTGATTATGCAGGCCGAGTTACTGTTTATACCGTATACTTCCTATTGATGATGTAGTTCCGACTTGATTATATCAACTAGATTCTACTTGTTTTTGTTTATAGTCGTTTGTACATTCAGAAACTTTGTACGGAAATTTTGTACATATTGTGTTTTTAATGAGAATCCTTTATTTGCCTAAAAACATAAACTAAAGGTCTCAAAGTGCCTTGAGGTCTTGAGATGCCAATCTCACAAGCATTGACACGAAGAATCAGGTGAAATTTTGGCGAACACCAAAGTCTTTGAGTCACCACCCAGCCAAGGCTGAACAAGAGGGAAGAAACAGAAATTGTTCATAAAACTTATAAGACCATCAAATGTGTTTCTAGATGATAAATGTTCAAATGCAAGAAAACAGTAGTACTAAAGCTAATACCTGCAGAAGAGTTCCTGAAAGGCACATGCTCAACTTTCTTTGCCAAGGGTAATGATGATAAGCTTTTGTTGATGGCCATATCAGAAGTTAAGTAGAGTAATAAATAGGCATAAAAGAGAATAATTTGAATTTTGCAACTTTTCAAGACTCTATACCTCAGTTTCTTTCAGTCTCTAATCACGAATCTGAATGAAATAACAAAACACATTTAAGAACACAACAATTTCCGAGCAAAAATATGTATGTTTAGTACATGCCCTTCGCTCTAGCAAATAGG
>JAOYMZ010001536.1:0-25020 GCA_025802335.1 Pinguicula primuliflora | reverse complement strand
ATTTTCTTTTTGGAGGGAATTTTACATAGAGTACTGGCATGAATTTGAATCACTGCTTCTTTGACTCTTTCTCCTTCTCTACAAAAAAGAGAACTGCACGACGTAATATAAATCTAGGAGACTTGCCATGAAGTCTGGTGCGTCGAAGCGAGTGAAACTCATTCTTGTGCTCAATAGCGCTGCAGCAGAGTCCACTGGAGGCGAGAAAGTCTTTGGCGGTAGCAGCTGAGTTGTCTCACATGCCAATAAATGGATCGTAGACTTTTCCACCCTGTCGCACGAGCCTACCACGATAGATAAGATTCTCGACAAGGTGAAAGTTCTTCCACCGAGTACGGGGGGCAAAGAATGCTGATCAATAGCAAGCTGCATTCTCATGCATGCTCCAGGTTTGCCTGTCTCCGGTTTTCAGGGGGTTTCCAAGATGGTAACGAGGGGATTTCTTAATCGTATACATGTAAAAAAAGGCTAATGTACGTTTTGTATAAGTGGTCTGCTTTCAAGAAGTTAAAGCCTTAAAAGCAAGGGAAAGAACTGAAGGGAGCAAGGAATATAGGCTAGAAGGAAGTTAGCAGTTGGCTTCTTGCCGACTAAGAAGAAGACATTCCTTTAGTTCGTCTTAGAGAATGGAATTAGGTCTCTCGAGCGTCTCATGAACGACCATACGAAGGCTTTCGGTCAACAACCCCAGTTTCCTCTACTCGTTCGGAAATCCTCCCTGGACTATCGGGGATAGAAGCTCTTCCTTCCTTGTTCTATCTATGGATTTCTTTCTCGCTAATTGCTTACGATTCTAGCACACACAAAGAGTTTGCTTAAACGAACCCTGTCAAAAGATTATTTACCCGGCGTTAGACCCGCAGCAGTTTGGAGTTGGACGGCTGATCCGTCCGGAATGTGGCTCGTAGAGACCTGAATTACATCCATCCTTCGCTCTCTGTTTGTGTCGCCAAATGGATGTCTTGCCCGCAGCTCCTGTCTTTCTATTAATGAATGAGTGTTGTTCGAAAGATAGAGAAGTCCTCCCCTAAGTTTGGTTTGTGGGTGGTAGTCTTACTGGATTGGTACCTCATTGAGCTGCGGTAAGTTAAGGTTTGCCTCTCCACTTTCAATAGTAGTTATGGCCCCAAAAGCGCTGCTAGCTAGTCAAAGTGAATTAGGGCGCTTCTGAGCTAAATCAATCCCCCCGGAATTTACACTCAATGGAAAAAAGGAAGAAGAAATCCGCTTTGAAAGCGATTCCAGAGACCAGACCGGGCAGAAGCAGCAGAAGATTTCCTTGTTCAGAGATGCGTCAAAGTATACATACCTATGAAAGTTGATTGCAAGGGTCAGGCACCAATGCATTACTAAAGAATAACCAACCGGACTCACTTTTCACGGGAGCATGGAAAGAAGGATCGATGGACAGAGTACTGGAGAGAAAGCCTATGGTCTCTATGCCTGCTGAAGTCAGCTATTCATTTCCAGGTATTCCGTGTCTGGTTTGATAGAACCAGGAGTGGGAGATGGAGTCGATTAGTTGACTAAGTAGAAAAATGAGACTTCTAAATGAGTTGGTACCGGCCTTTTTCTTTTCTAGTAAAGCTACTACGTATCTTTTCTATTTAGCAGCTTTTTCTTTCACAACTCTTTCTGTCACAACGGAAAAAACCTCATGCGGATCTAAGCTCTCGAAAAACTTCTATCGGCGGCAGTAGACCAGTAACAATCCGGGAATGTCACACAACAACTGCTACCTCAAGTGCAGGCAACATTGCTTCAGAGCAAGTTACTATATTACGGGAATCATCCTCTGGTCGTCGTGTTAAGCAAATAGCCAGCTCCCCGTGTCATAGCAAACTCGAAATCCATATCATAAGACGAAGGGGAGGCGCTATGTAATTGCCCAATGCCAACCCGGCTCGAGCTATTGTGGTGGCCCCAGTGAATATCGAAGATGGATCAGATCCTTCGGCCCATATTGATTTCGAATCTCGATACATACTTAACACTAGAGACATAGTTTAAGACTCCATTCCCGAAAGTCTTCTGAGATTCCTTTCTGTTTAGCCGCTAGCTTTTTGTCCTAAGTCAACTTAGAAACGGACTGAGGAATCCCATCATTTTATTGAAAGGAAGAGCTATGGGTGAAGGCCGGCGAAAAAGGAAAAATAGCTTGGGTAGCTTGGGACAGCATCTGCTTGGCCTAATAAGAAAAAGTGTATCTACTTAAAACTTGACTTTCTCAGTAACCTGGAAAAAAAAGAATTCATATTATCAGGGAAATTTGAAAGGGGAATCGGCAGTCTTGTCTTTGATTCATAATATGAATAGCGCCTTTTCTTCTCTGCAGCTTCTGTAGCTGTATCCAGCTATTTGTTCTGATCTGGGATTCTGCCGCAGTGAGTGTGTTCTGTTAGCAAGTCATATCTCACTACTTGTCCAACAGCTTCTTCAGCATTGGATCCCCAAGTTTAAAGGTAAATCTCTAAGAAAGAAGCTTTCCAATCCCCATTCACGTTCTTTGAAGTTCCAATAGCAGGTGGGTAAGTTCCATCTAAAAGAATGAATAGGTGAATGCTTGCCTTTCTGCGAGGAGAATCGAATTATAAAAAAAAGTCCCGGGCCCTACAGTTTTAGGGTAGGGGTGGTCTCTCGAGCCTTTAGGGCATGTGATACCAATCTGATCAACACCTTTCCAGCTGCTCAAGGACAGAAAAAGGAAGCTAGAGGAGTGGTCTTGGCACTGTTCTCGTAACCGCTGCTGTAGTGAAGACCTTTACTAGGGATGAAAGAGTCGGGTCAGTTCATTCCTATGACCCATGGGTTGAGTCAGTTGGAGTTCTCTTACGAAGAGGAGGGAGCCGTAGAACGAGTAAAAGAGGCACTCAAGTGCTTGAAGGATCAATGCAATTGAGTTGGCAGAAGAATTTTTAGACCAAAGGTCTTAAAGAACAACACTTTTCTGAATTACATCCATCCTCTGGTGAGATTCTTACTAGAGAAAGACTACCTCTTTCTTAGTTTGTCAAGATAGGTCTGACTACGTCCACATCTCGAAGTCCTACCAAAAGCTTAACTCCACTCGTTCCCTCCAGAATCGAGAACGGTTTGGTAGACCTGCGCACTCAACTCCCAAAAACCCTGCCACTATAAGAAGTGAGGATGGATGTAATTCAGAATTTCGACTTCCTCAAAAGCTTTGCTTAACGGCCTTTTATTTCTAGTACTGTCTGAGATATGCACTTAGTAAGGATTTCGATGGATGGGGGATCGTAACCAGCTTCATATCGGTTTGAAGTCGCTGGATCTAAGTTGGTCTCTTTCCTTGATTGAGTTCACCTCTTGAGGGCAATTACATAACGCCTCTCGTCTTCAATTTCAAATGCTTTGGTGAGTTTCTTATTCTTCTTTTTTCAGAGGTCATCGTCTTATTCTTTCTTCTATCGTATCTATCAAAGAACCTGCTGATACCTTTGCAGAAGCAGCATCCCAGAAGTGTCGGCAACCGGCACCTTGCTTCATTGGGGCACAACAAGACAAAGAAGCGTCGCGCCACATTAATCCTATGGCTTATTCCCTTGGCGTCCCGCTCTATATCACTATACGAATTGCTTAAATAAATAACTCAGCGATCTCAAATCATAGTCACAATCTACTAAAAGGCAAATAGCTTTCTTTCTTCAAATCCAAAGGTAGATGCGGCTTTTCTTTTTTCGGTATGACGCTCGTGCGTGGCACTCCTTGCTCGCGGAGCGAAAAGAAAGCAGCAAGGGGAATTCCATAGGGCAATTGAATAGCGCCTGCGTATTGAATATAGATCCATGTCTTTCTTGTTTCACTAGCTAGGACAAAATTCTCACATGTCCCTTTCTTTATTACAACCTTCTTTTTTGATGTCAAAGACCAGGAGCTACGCGCAAATTCTCATTGGATCTCGGTTGTTCTTAACTGCGATGGCTATTCATTTAAGTCTTCGGGTAGCACCACTAGATCTTCAACAAGGTGGAAATTCTCGTATTCCTTATGTACATGTTCCTGCGGCTCGGATGAGTATTCTTGTTTATATCGCTACAGCTATAAACACTTTCTTCTTCCTATTAACAAAACATCCCCTTTTTCTTCGCTCTTCCGGAACCGGTACAGAAATTGGTGCTTTTTCTACGTTCTTTACCTTAGTTACTGGGGGGTTTCGGGGAAGACCTATGTGGGGCACCTTTTGGGTGTGGGATGCTCGTTTAACCTCTGTATTCATCTCGTTCCTTATTTACCTGGGTGCACTGTGTTTTCAAAAGCTTCCTGTCGAACCGGCTCCTATTTTAATCCGTGCTGGACCGATCGATATACCAATAATCAAGTCTTCAGTCAACTGGTGGAATACATCGCATCAACCTGGGAGCATTAGCCGATCTGGTACATCAATACATGTTCCTATGCCCATTCCAATCTTGTCTAACTTTGCTAACTCCCCCTTATCAACCCCTATCTTCTTCGTTCTGGAAACACGTCTTCCTATTCCATCTTTTCTCGAATCTCCTTTAAAGGAAGAAATAGAAGCTCGAGAATCCATACCAAAACCTAGTTCACTCGCTGAGTCTCTTTGCATCCATGGCTGAATGGTTAAAGCGCCAACCTAATAAAAGGGAAAATGAGTAGGTGAGATTCCTGCTGGTCTTCGAGCCTGTACTGTAGAAGAAAGTGAAGAAAGAATTCTATTCACCCTGGGCCTATGGCGTAAAATAAAAGGATTCGGCTAGATTGCGAGCCCTGACCGTCGTCCGCTCTGGTCGAGCCAGCCTATCTTGCTTGGAGAATGGAAGCGGAAAAGAAAAGGGAAGAGAGTCGTCTCGTCAAAAACAAGATGACAAAAGGGCGCTACACGGCTCGCTTTTCCCACTCTCCTTCGAATATTCACCTGTAGATGCGCCAATCCAGCCTTCTTCACCAACCAGTGAGCCGGCCATTATGCAGAAGTCCGGCAATTGGTAAACCAGCCGGCTGTGTAGGTATTCGGAGTGACTCTTGACGGTTCACTTTCTTAATCGTGCCTTTCTACCCTCCCGCAGGTCAAAGCAAGGTAAAGGGTTGGGCAGCAAGTATTCCTGACTCGAGAACCTCAATTACATCGATCCTCAGCACCCTCAACGCCGAGCTTCTGTCAAAGCATTCTTCCTCCTTCTTCAAAAAGGTCTAAGGGATAAGCTACATAACAGATATATTTCTCTATTTCATTTGAGTAGTTCTGGGTCCTCCAACCTAGGTATGAAGGTAGATACCGCCAAGGGTTCCAAACCTGGGATTTCTCATGTCGAATTTGAGTATCATCTTACCCTACCCAATAAAAGATGTCATTTCCAAGGCCAGAGCAATTATGGCCCACGCAGCCTATTTTCCACACGATTGTGCTGCAGTTGACCAGAACTTTTGGGAAAAATAACTTCGATTCACTAGTAGTTGAGTCAACATTGCGTGAAAACGCTTTAACAAAGCTGTCCAATTCTACCAGTCTCGGAACAACGGGTTCCTAGGGAAACTATAAAAAAGTGCGGACTCAGGTTAAGCTCCGTCTCGGAACCTTGTGGGGTTAGGGCTCTTTGCCACAGAATGTGATGTCTTAGAAGTCACCAATTGAACCGGGAAGGCATATTTATTGGTGATCGTCTCAGTGGCCCGAGGGCCAGCCTCGATCGCTACCCCAGGTTAGCTCCAGTTCGCTATTCTTCTTCTTTGGCCTCTCTGCATGATAGACCTCCTTGAGCTCTTTCTCTAACCGGCCCTTTACCAGAGAATCCATGCTACTGGAATAATTGAAACTAGTTGAAGTGTGCCGTGAGTGGTCCAAACACTCCAGTTGATGCTCATCTTTCTGGTAGGAATGTGAAAGAACAGTCTGCCGAGCGTCTTTCTTGCGAATTGTCTTACACGAATTAAACATAGTCTTACCAGGTTCGATCATCGCACTTTCTTTGGCTCCCCCAGTCGATCGAATCCGGTAGCTCCAGCTTGCTCCACGGCTCGGCCCAGTAAGTAACATTATCTCGCTCGTTCTCTTTTATTTTTCTTTTATGAGATTTCTGGACGAGAAATGGGGAGGCTCAATCGACCAGACTGACCATTTTAACCAACCTTTACTTTGATCTCCTGCCTTTCGACTAACAAGACAAGAAGCCCATTCTTTGGGCGCTGCTTTATCGATCAAGTGACCTTCGCATTGGGAGAGTCCTTACTGCAGGTGCCCGGAATGAGGCCCGCGATAGCTACATCCATTAAGTGGAAGTGCATCTCCCTTAACGTTCTTGCTGCCATGGCTATAAAAATAGGTCTTGGTTGTCCAGTTTATAGAGGGCCAGGTTTGTGGGCATGAATGGCTTCGATCACTGCTGTCCACTGCTCGGAAGTAAGATTTGGAAACGCAGCTTTGAGAGAAGGGCATACTCATCGGCAAAGGAGACATTAACCACTGATCTTTGAGTTCCCTATGGAAGATGAAAGAGGGCAATTACATAGCGCCTCTACTTCTTAAACTGACTAGACTTATGCCCTGCTCTGGACTTGATCCACACAATCTTCATTAAATAAGACGTATGGCCAACAAATGACTCTCGATGGGGTCCGTAAGATCAGTCTATTAGGATGTTGTTTTGCTTGGGTGGCCCTCACAATTCCTGAATTCCCCACCAAAGACACTCACAATCTTGTTGGAATGAAGTTAGATGAGGAGGTCTCTTGAGCCTTTTTATAAAGGGCGTCAAGGGTGAACACTAAGTAAGTCTCCGGTAAGGTTCGAAATCTCCTGGTCAGAGATCCAGCATCTTGACCGTTCACAGCAGCCTCCATTCGAATAAATAAGCCGCGATTGACCTCGTGAGATAAACCAAAGACAAGATGCGCAAGCAAGTCCTCCTGTGGTCTCATCTTCCTCGGGACCAAAACAAGACTCTTGGAGGAGATCATGTACGATCGCCCTGGTAATCGGCCGGTAGTGGGTAACTATAGTGGACTCTTTTTGGACAAGCCCAAGGTTTTTTGGATGGCTAGAGCCTCGAGCACGATTATCTTGTTTTCTAGGGTATGGTCCTCCACTCTTCCATCGCTCATCTCAGTGAGCTGGTAGTGGACTCGAGTTGCCCTAATAAAGGGACTGAAAGGCTTTCAAAAAAGGAGACTGGTCGGGTGTAGCTTAGGGAAGCACAAGAAAGAGGGAGATAGCGGAGGCTCTATATGCGGGGCCTAAGAATGGTTGTACCGCTTGGGTTCATCCCTTCTTTCCATAGAAGGGTTCTTTTGAAGGGTGGTGATGAAGGGGATGATGTGAGCCGGTCGGTAAGCAGATCGATTAGGTATTCCACCCTTGGTGATTGACTTCGCTACTGACAAAAGAAGAAATTCTAGCTTGACTTTCCAAAACTAGTCATTTCATTCAGCTAAAGCTTCCTCGTTTGCCATGAGAATGCTGTCCAATATCTGCCTGTTCTTGATGAAGGCAAATTTCTTTTTTGATATGACTTTATCCATGACAGTGCTGATTATTCTTGCTAGGAGTTTTGCTAATGTCTTTCAGAATCCGACGGGCTCTTTGGACTGCGATGGCCGTTTGAGTCTATGCTTATGAAGACGATGTGCATGGTGGTGATTATGGAAGAAGCAGTTTTCTCACATCATAAACTAATTGCGAGAAGGAAAGACAGTTGGAGACGCCAGAGGCTACCTTGCTATTACTTGCCGACAAGGATATCTGACAGGAAAGGACTCTGACCCTCGGAAAGAAGAGTAAACAGGATTTAGATCTCAGGTTCACTTTAGGAATGATTGACCAGCTAAAGCTTCCTTTATGGATTATCGAATGAAAGTTTGGTTCCGGTCTTCCCCAGCGGCGGAGTAGATAGAAAAGATCAGCATTTTTCTCGGGGGTGTGGCTAAACCTGGTGGTCTTCTGTGAGCAAGGATGGATGTAATTCAGGGAAACAAAAATCTCGGATAAAATGGCTTAAATATGGGGATCGGAACACGGCTTTCTTCCACAGATCCACCAAGGCTCTGCAAGCCCGAAGAACAGTGAGCAGAATCAAGAACGAACAAGGAGACTGGGTAGAGGATCAGGAAATCATGGATCAAGTCAATAAAAAAGTCTCAGGTCACAATTTGGCACTAAAGTTGGATATGAGTAAGGCTTTTGACAAAGTTTCTTGGATTTTTCTGATCAAGGTACTGCGGAAGTTTGGCTTTGCAGAGCAGTATATAGACATGATCAGGTCTCTCGAGCCAGCCCTTCCTAAATTGCCCCTGCCAGCGGACAAAAGATCTGAATCGGGAAATCTGAAGGGGGACGATCAGAACACTTTCACAATCGGAGGATGGATGTAATTCAGGTCTGACGTTTATATGGGAAACATGTGGCTATCTACACAAAGGTCCAGTGGCCTCGAGATTCCGCTTTTCCCGAGCTAGCGGCCCCGCGCCTTTAGCCAGAGGACTCTCCAGAGTCAAAAAATTCCTCTCTTTCGTATAACCGAGCTTGACTTTTTTATTCCCTTTCAGAACAGAAAGAAGATTCCGTTCCTGGTTCAGACCGACAAATAATTCTTTTATTCAAGAAATCTCATCAACTTCCCTCTCTTTCTTCGATTTCCAAGCAACTGGGGCATCGCCAAGGAAGGTATTTCGCTCTTCCATCAGTGATTAGTGTCATTGTTCTCTGGCATCGAATTTTGATTCGTCCACTGATTAAGCCAGGCACTAGAGATCAAGAAGCGGTCTATCCTGCTGGCGCTTGGCCCAGCCGTTTCATATCGGGTAAACTTTCTACATTGAAGGGGGAGGATAACTAAGCTTTGACAAGGGCAATTAAGGACGCGCCTACCCCACCATCACTGCTATCAAAATGCTGTGGTTCGCAGAAAGGGGAGAAAGATTCGTATCGCGCGAGTACAGCAAGCGGAGTCTACTACGCGTGTCAGGTTGATGCTACACGTTTTGATTTTCCTGGAGAATGGTGCCCGAGTGGAACGCTTTCATTAGCAGCTTCAGCTAAAGCTTCCTCTTATTTGGCTGTACCTCTGCTTGGAATGTCATCAGGGATAAAGGCAAAGGATCAGTGGGTGCCATCTGGTATACAGACTCCCCTGACTTAGGGCCGGGGTACCGAGTGAATTAGTGGCTTTCGGATCAGCGAAAAAGGGAAGAGGCGCCACACCTTTTCTTTCCTCCCTTAGCTCATGTCTTTCATCAGCATGAGAAGTTGTCACCGGTGGATTTAAAAAACCCCGCGTGTGCAATGGAGATTGTAGATCGAGGAGCATATTGGAAGCTTAAGATAGGAGAGCATTTCAATGTTAATGCTTTTGAACCATAATCGAATAATATCCATCCTTCTCAACTACGTCGATCCTGCCTTTACTAAGAATGTCCAATAGGAGGCTGGTCGCATAGCAGAATAGTGCGAGGCAGGTTTAGGACCATCTCAGTGGTTATCATTGTTGGGGATGAGATTGGTATGAATAGCTAGATTTTCATCTAACAAGAAGTAAGCCATGAGCTGATATGCACTTGCTGATGCATCTTGTGTAATTGGTATTTGGAAAGGATCCATTAGACCATCACCTTTAAGACAAAGTACTTTGCTTATGAACTGATATGGGCATCAACGGAAAACTTGATGAGACTTTCATCCGATGATTTGAATCGATGATATTGGAAAAAACTATTAGACTTCTTGCTAGATCACGTTCATGAAAGTGCAAGACACCTGCACGGTAGATACGACCACGGAAGTCTAGGAATGCTGGTAGATAAAATCGATAACCGTCGTAGGCTGATGCGAGTTTCAGTATAAAGACTTCATAATGAGCACGTTGGACACGAGCCAGAAAATCTGTTAACAAGTCTTGATAGGAAAAGACCTTCATTACAGACTCATCTTCTAAGTAGGACATCCTTAATTCCTGTATTGCTACATTCATACTCAATGATGCTAGACACCTAGGCATAAGCAGACCATATTGAACTAAGAGATCATAATTCTTTTTAAGAAAGTTCAACACATCCTTATTTATAGAAAAAGACTCTTTCTGTAATGTGTTCATGACAAGGCACAAACGTTTGTAGTCTTCATTTAACGAGATATTGAAATGGGCGTAGTCACGGGATGTCAATATATTATAACGTTGGAGGTAGATATCACCTACAGGGGAGCATAAGTAACCACCATGCAGATCTGTTAGATTTTCGGCTTGACTTTTATTTATACCCCAGGCTAAAGGCTCACAGACCATTGGGAGATTCAGTTTGATCGGAAGAAGACCAATTTCGAAATTGCACAGTGCGTACAGAGATTTCGGATAGTAGGGAATTCCTTTCTTAGTCTTTTGAAAAGTCTCTTTAGATTGAGGCATATCTAAAGTATTTGAAAGAAATAGCAACTTTCGCTCCACTAAGAATTCTACCAATAACGTGCCTATAAGATATTCCTTATGAACATCAACCTTCTTCTTCTTTGTTGAAGGCTTAGGTGATGATTCATTCTTTGAAGGAGGATCTTTATGGGTTTTACTACCTGTCAACATTTTGGCATGGGTTTTCACATACTGATTAAGATTAACCACTAATGTGGAGACCCTAACTGCTGCTTTATCCTGAAGACTGTTGAAAAGAGAACCAAGGGCGTATATTATCAGAACCTCTAATGTATAATGACCAAAATGTTTGAAGATTTCCAGATCTGATAATGTTCGACTTCGGCCTTAGCACTTTCCTTGTCTTTACTAATTCTCTTTTTTATTAAGTCGACTAAACACAGTTTTTTTCTCTGCAAAGAGACTAGTTTCGCTTTCTATTTTATTTTGTAAGTCTATGAAATCAACAGGACTGAATGATGACAACTTTTCTTTATTTGAATGCAAGAGTTGAAAGACTTCATCTTGGTATTCCTTCACTTTCTATTATGGTTAAAATGCTTTTCTTCGATCTTTTTCACTAAAGACTGAAAGAAATCATTCTTTCATTTTTCTTTTTTTTTCTAAGCTAGAATTGTCATTTTCACTCAAACTTGAACTACCCCTTATGAAAACGATATTGGAAGGAGTACCTCTACTTAGGAAAAGAGAACTTTCTGAATTGTAAAGACTTGAATTCATTCTATCATTGATGATATTGAAATCCACACTTTGACACCTAAAATTCCGTAACGTGCTGTATCTTCTTCTCGTTTGACTAGTAAGAGAAGCTGCTTTTCTTTTCTTGACTTGGCCTTTGATGACTCCTTTGACATTTCCAGGCTGAGCTCCATCTGCAGGACCACTATCCACTGTACACCGCACATCTGATAACTCACAGAAAGGAGATGTCTTCTCAGCAAAATAAGGCTCATGCTCCTGGAATGTAACGTACATACTCGAAAATTGTCGCATCTCTGTAGGACTCCAACACACATATCCATTTTTAGAATAGCCCACAAATAAACACTTTAGAGCCCGGGAATCCAACTTACCTGGTCGGGGGTCCTGGATAAAACACACACAACCAAATATTCGGAAAGAAAGTAAGAAGAAGATCTTCCATTTCACCAATCAGCACCTCATAGGGAGACTTCCAGTCTAACACACGAGAAGACATCATGTTAGTCAGAAAGGCTGCAGTCAAAACAGCATGTACCCATAAGTACTTGGGAACATTCATCGAAATCATCATAATCCGGGCAACCTCAAGAATATGTTGGTTCCTCCGTTCAGCAACCCCATTCTGTTCTGGTGGACAAGTAGTCTCATGAATGATACCATGAGAGGACATATACTCACCAAAAGCAAGATTGGTATACTCGGTACCATTATCAGAGCGCAAAACTTTCACGACTGCACCAAACTCTGTTTTAACATGCCTGTGAAAATCCTGAAAAGTGGCGAAAAATTCACTCTGACTTTTTCTTTTCAGCAAATACGACCATGTCATACGAGAGCAACAGTCGATAAAGGACACTAAATACCTATAACCACTTGGGGCTGCTGTGGGGCAGGGTCCCCAGACAGAATAATGGATCACATCAAAAAAGGACGAGCTTCTACTACCAGTACTAGCATAGGAGCTACTCGTATCTTGGCCAAACTCACAGGCATCACATACCTGCTTTTCTTTATTCGCTATCCCAGATAGGGATGGGAACATGTGACTCATAACACTAAACGAAGGATGACCCACTCGCCTATGATAAAGCATCAGCAAGTCCTCCTTAGAACTACCACCAGAACTAGCGACAATAGACGAAAGAGAGGATGGATGTAATTCAGATCCAGATACCACATTCTTGTTGATAATGAATATGTCCCAGTACCCAGACAGCGTCCCGTCATCTTATCCAGAAAGATCACTTTAGGAATATAAAAATAAACAGTACAGTTCAGTTGATGAACAATTGCACTAATAGATAAGATATTTTCCGTTATGGACGGTGCATGTAGAACATCCGATAAAGTCAAAGAACTAGTGCACTTCACTGTTCCTTTACCGGGTGAGCTGTTCCATCAGCAATATAAAGGTTCACGGGTACGGATAATCGAGTATAGGAAGATAACACATCTGAAGTACCAACCACATGACAAGTGGCCCCCGAATCCACTAACCAGCTAGGAGTATGTGAAGAGGAAACTTCAGTACCTGAGGAAGGGTATGCATATCTGCCCGAGTAATCAGGGTCAAGACTGCTCACATTGCCTAGTCCATCACGACGAGTATCCACCGGTATTTCAGGTTTATTAGATGTTATAACAGGTGTCTTGGTACTGGAAAGGTAGTGCAGGATCGGATTACTTTCCAAGAGAGCCCTACGCCTTATGACGAAAGGGGAGTCTTCTATCAGTTTAGTACTCTCCGTTCTCGCTTTCTTCAACAGTAAGGACTTAAACCATCCAGGGACGGGTTTAGGCTTTCGCGAAAGCACCTTTGGGCGGAGGCTTCTCATCAACTTACTCTTACTGAAGATGTTGAAAGAGATAGAAAGAACTCTTCTAAAGCACTGACTTCTTCCCTTTCCCTACGCTCGTGCCTTCCCCAGAAAGCTCAGATGCGAAGAAGGGACCCGGGTTCGGGGATGAATAAACCCGAAAGCATTGATTGAGGGTCTCCTCTTTCCTTTCTTTCTAATCCGAAGAAAAATCTATGTCGCCCTCCCTAACCCTAGTGACTTTAATATCATACCTGTAAAGAGTCAACGTCAAGCCAGAGCTAGTCTAAGAGCTAGCGATTCTCACCCTAGGGTTAGGTATTATAATAGAGTAAAGTAGGACAAAACGATCCCCAACAATGAGAAAATAATTTCGGATATTTATATGTTCTTTCTAGAAGAGCTAAAGAAGCATTTCTATGAAACTCCTCTATTAAAAACAATACAGGACTACATGAAATCAGAAACAGCGAAATTATATGTGTACGACCGTGTCAATAAAACAAGGCATCAAGTGACTCTACGAATTCCAACTGAAAAAAAAGGGATCGAAGGAAAACAGCAACAGCTACCTTTGCTAACTTTATACATCAAAAAGATGCCAAAATAGCGATGTCTATGATAGAAAAGATCAATGAACAAAAAGTTCGTGTACCTCCGTCCACGATAATTTTATTACAACAGCACCTTTAGTGAAGACCATTTCGAATACATATACCAAAATCTTTGCAGATGAGGGTAAACCTCTTTACCACATCAATAGCTACCTGTTAAAAAATCTGGGTTGCCCTATGTGTTGCAAAGAATCCGATTATGAACTGAATAAACCAATACCAACAGAAAAAATCTCTTCATTAATCGATGATATTGAAACATTATCTCTGAATTATAAAGAGATTCTCTTGCGGCAATTAAAAAAGGAGGAATTAATCAGTTTTTATGAAAACTATGTGAATACAGTTTCTGAAAAAAAGGTCTAAACGGCTCAAATTATAATGAAAGATGGGATCATTTCCAATCTGAAATGAATAGATGGTCTAATCTTCAATATAATTATAGCTTGCATTTATAACATGAACATGAAAAATCACACCATAATGAGTAAAGATCAATATTCTGTTTTATGGGGCCGCTTACTGAATTCGATCAAAAATGAAAATTGGACTGTACCATATCCTGGATTGCAAATCTCTAGAATAAGATTCAATGAGCCATTCATCAGATGTCTTGACGTTGATCTTATAGTTTTTGCATTTATGCGACTAATAATCAAGTACGCCTACACAACTGAGTCTGACTACGGTAAGTATACCCTTAGCTATGTGATGAATATACCTAATGGAGAAGTCCCCTTTACATTGGGTAAATCCATCCCATTTAGAGTGGATGGTAAAGATTTGCCCATACCCTTAGCTTTGATTGATCAACTTGTGAAGGTGAAAGCGGAGAACTACGATAGTGCTGAGCTAACCAGCATATCAATTCGAATCTATCTTTCAGGCCAGAAGTAAAGTTCAAGGCAATATATATCCGATGATGAGATAGCTATCAAGATCTGGGAAATCATCCAGAATAAGGTTTTTGAATTCCTATTTTAGCGAGAACTATCGGCCATAGTAAGCGTAGTTACCCAAAGCATCTCACATCACTGGAACCATCAACAAAAAAGATGAAACCATTCATAGTTGCCGATATAGAAACTTTATTTATAAATGATGTCCATGTACCTTACGCTATAGGGTTCATGGTAGTTCAACCAGGTGATGCTCTGTCATCATCTATTGAAAGTTATTTCAGTGAAGATTACCCTTCAGTCGTATTTGAAAGCTTTCAAGAACGAAGCGAGAAGCTCTTTCTCGACTTTATAAAACGTATAATTGTTGTTCTTAGAAAAGATCGATCGATGAAAATAGTTTACTTTCACAACTTTTCACGATTCGATGGTATTATGCTATTGAAATATTTAGCGGTTAATAGCAAGAAGTACACATTCAAACCCCTTATTAGGAATAATAAGCTTTACGAAGTCAAAGTCTATGATGGTAAGAAGCTGCTATTCAGTCTAAGGGATTCGTTAACACTACTGCCTAGTAAACTTGCTAACTTAGCTAAAAATCTCTGTCCTCACTTAGAAACAAAAGGCTCTTTCCAACATGAGAAAGTGAAAGTGACAAATCTGAATTCTCTACGAGATGAGTTGTTGGTATATATGAAACAGGATATTCGTTTGTTAGGTGGTGTGATTCAGAAAGCTCAATCTATCTATTATGAAAACTACCAAGTGGATATTTTGACTAAACTGAGCTTGTCTTCTCTAGCTCTCACTATTTTTCGTACCAATTTTTACAATGAACAGCACTTTCCTATCTATATGCCAAATCGTAACGAAGACACTTTCATTCGTCGTGGTTACTATGGAGGGCATGCTTATACTTATATCCCAATAGGTTTGGATCTAAAGTACTACGATGTCAATTCATTATATCCGTATATCATCAAGCAAGCTTTCCTATGCCAGGAGGTAAGCCTGTCTGGCATGATAATTTAGAAGGTCAGGATCTAGACCGTTTTTATGGTTTTTATGAAGCTGTCCTAAAAATCTAAAAAGACCATTTTGACCCTATAGGGATAAAGATACATTAGTCTTCCCAACCGGAGAATTTGTGGGTGTGTATTTTAGCGAAGAATTGAAGTATGCGCGCAACATAGGCTACCAGGTCACTCTTCTCTCAGGCTACAGCTTTGAAAAGATGAAAAGTCCTTTTGAAAGCTTCGTAACAACTTTATATGAAAGCAGACAAGAGGCAAAGAGAAGAGGTAATGACGCGATGTCCTATGTTTACAAAATACTCATGAACTCTCTATACGGTAGATTTGGTATTAACCCAAAATGCACGATCACTGATGTCTGCGATGAAGATCAATATAACCATCTAATAAAGACATGTGATTTCATCTTAGCGGATAAGCTTAGCGAGCGTTACTATATCGTTAGTTATTGGAAAAATACCGAAAAGGTATCCGACGCTGACTGGAGTCCTCCAAGAATATCAGCTGTTCAATTGGCTGCGGCTATCACTGCATGTGCTCGGATCCATATGTATCCATACATTTCCATACCTGACAGTTACTACACTGATACTGACTCTGTCGTTCTTGGCAGTCCTCTTCCTGAAGATGAAATATCCAATACAATTTTAGGGAAGTTTCAATTAGAATACAATGTAGATGAAGGGATCTTCTTAGCACCTAAGAGTTATTGTATGACATATGATAAAGACAAGCATATTATTAAGCACAAGGGTCGGGCAAAAGCATTGGTCGATTTAGAATGGTTTCGTTCACAATACAAAGATATAAAAAGAACTAAGCTAATCGCTGTTACAGAAAACTTCAATATAGACTGGTCTCAACTGACCATCACCAAAAAGGAAACACATGTGAATCTTGGAATCAAAATAGGTACTAAAAGGGCTCCTATCTATGATGAAAATTCTTTATGGGTAGACACAGCTCCATTGGTTGTTACAGACTTCGCAGGTCAAGAGAATAGAATATTGAAATATCAAAATAAACTTCTTCAAGAAGAAAATCAAAGAAAAGAGAGAGAAATCCATGATTTAAGAAGCGCTTTGGAATGCAAAAACAGCCTAGGAAAGAGCTAATTCTGCTGCACTCGGCTTATCACCTAGGTAAAGAGGAAATGAATCTCAAAGCCCTTTTCGAAAGTTGATAACCCTATTGAAAGAAGAGTTCTGAGTGCCTCCTGAGTGACCTTAGCGGCCTCAGGAAAAAGAACTCGTTTTTTTTCCTCAGGAAGAGGTTGGAAGGAACTGGTTGTGCGACTTCTCAAGCAAAGAATTGTCCAACCTCAACAGGGGAGCTTTTCTCTTTATTGCTCATTAGCGCTCTTCAGCTAAAGCTTCCTGAGCAAACTCGCCTTTATTATTTATTTTAGTAAAAGTTCTATTGGTACGCTGACGAGAGGGACTTATGTCTTAATCTTACGAAGTTTGACAAGCCTAATCGACTGCAGCTTATCCGGTACTTGGCTTAACTGAAGATTGAACTAGGGAGGTCAGACTAAAAGAATGAAAGGCTCGAGAGACCTACTGACGTTGGAAGTTGAGAGAAGAGGAGTCGAAGAAGTCAATGCGGCAGTGGCTAATAAATGGAATCTTTTCTGCGCGGGGAGAGGACAGTAAAAAATTAGCAGTAGATTAACTACTGAATCAAAGACAGTGAAATTCGATCTAAGGATCCATCTCTAAACCCGGAATTCAAGCTTATCGCCCTAGTCTTCGAGTGGAATAACCGCGATATCTCTTTACTAAAACCTGAATTACCCTAGTCGGGAATGATTCGGAGTTCTTGCAGAGTCGGATGCCAGTCTTCGGCTTTGTCGCCTAATACCACCTAAGCCTATAACAACCGGGAATGCTTGAGTGAGGTCTCTCTTTTTGGGAGCCACAGTCTTTGCAACAAGCTCCCATTCATCAGCGCCTGCCGAAACACCCTAGCTTACTATTATGCACAATAGTCAACCTCTTAAATAGAACGAGAATGTGCCTCGTCCTTTCCCCGGTTTCACACGGCCTGACCTGTTTCAGGGACTGGCCTCTTACAGTCTATTTGTCGAGACCAAAAAGGTACATCTGAATTACATCCATCCTTTCTTCGACTCTCGAGCCTAAGTTTTCTTTCTAGTTGGGAGCAGATACTAGAATCGATGATCGTCTCTCCCATGTCTTTCCGCCGATAGTACAATGTGGAATGTTTTCTTATTAAGATGCAAGGCCCAGGCTCGAGAGACCTCCTGCTGGCTTTCCTTCCTATACCCTAAGTCCAAGGCAAAAAAGAATATTCTATTTAAGTTCTGGGGCTGATGAAAGAGCGAGTCTAATCAGCTGCTACCCGTATGGAGCCTGGTTTTCTTGCTCGGAGAAGAGCCCTTTCTTCGCCTCAGACTTCTTTCCAGTCATAACAACCATACCCGTCTAAGCCCCATCTCTTTGTAGAGAAAAGCTCTTTCCTCCGTGCGGGGATTGAATTAATATTACATATTGCCTTGTGGGCCAGATTGTGGACTTTGGCAAGGGCGGTCTTGCTAGCACGCGCCCAAAAAGCAGAGCAGTCATTGACATAAGAGATGTCGTTTCTAGTCTATCTCTTGGTAAAGTCACTATTGTGAGGTTGAAGCGGACTATTCCTCAGCAACCCCCTGCTCAGGAGTCGATATACCATCCGAAAGTGTAATCTTGGAGATAGGTACGCAAGGTTCTAACCATCATATACTAATTTCCCGGTAAAGCTCTTTATTCTAAGGAAGTCTTCTGCATTACCATCTCCACCTTCGACAGGGATGAGTTCAAAAGCGAGATGTAGGTAAATCGTTGAGGAACCCGGATGGGGGTAACTAGCTAAAAATAGGGGAGATGAGGAAAGATGCGCCACCTACACTGAGACCTGCACCAACATACCGCAATCCCTGGTTGAGACCTCGGTTAATACTGCTCTTGTAATTAGTGATTATTTACGAGTACTTCCTGAGCAATGTTTTCCACCTCCACTACCCAGAAGTAGATGCTAGAAAGATTCAGAGGGCCTACTGAGAATGTTGGAACGAGACTACTTACTACTGTAGAACCCCTACCGCCCTTACTAATATCTCCAGGAAAGACCCCAAAGTCCTACCCGCGTAGGCTCATCTTGATGCCACCTGGATTAGTCAAGTACAAGTGGGCCACAAAAATCTATCTTCTTTCAGGCATTCTTCCATGAAACGAAGGGACATGGTAATATAATAGCAAGCACACTAGTTACACGTTCGACTCCACGTGTCTCATGATCAACTCTTATCGGGAAATGAAAATCTCTGCAGAGGAGGTCTCAAGCAAGTGAGTGGGCACTGTAGTTATACTTCAGGACCTCCTCAATGAAACATCAAGGTGAAATTGAAGTTCTCGGAGAAGCCTCACATATGCTACTTTCGGTCTGTTCTTGCTTACTATCTTCACCAAGAGTCTGTCTGGCCAGCAGTCCAACACCTAATCTACCAGTCAAAACCGGAAGCCAGAGCCGATACACATCCCAACTATTCCTGACTGTTCTCGTCCCGTAAAAAAATTATTGAGCAGGCCATCTAGTGGAAGAGTTTCTTCCCCAGGCGCTATGAAATGGGGGTCTTGGCGACAATACTCGACGCATCTCCACCCTTTGCGGTAGCTGCTACGGAACCACTCCCGAGTGAAAAGTCTCGAGGATGGGAAATCTTTCTTTATGAGTAAATAAAGAGCATGTATTATTGGGAACCTTTTCTCACTCATTCATTCCAGTTTTTGTCCGCATCTCGGAGCGTGAAGGCGCTATTTGCCCTCCCATTAGAAGGAAGATGTAATTAGCTTCACTAGTCTTGCAAAGAAAAGAAAGACCGGGAT
Source organism: Pinguicula primuliflora (assembly GCA_025802335.1). Classification (NCBI taxonomy): domain Eukaryota; kingdom Viridiplantae; phylum Streptophyta; class Magnoliopsida; order Lamiales; family Lentibulariaceae; genus Pinguicula; species Pinguicula primuliflora. The sequence continues at coordinate 5,670 of JAOYMZ010001536.1, read as the reverse complement.
TTTTGTCCATTGGAATGCTACTGGAAATGTTTAGTTTACATCCCTCATAAATAAGAACCAACTCAGGCGGATAGCTGTTCCAACGGAATAAGAAAATCCCTCAGGTACTGCAAGCGGCAAACTTCACGGACGAAAGCGACATAGCTGGCATTTCAAGAATGGCATAGCATTCTTTAGTTGCAAGGGCTACGTAAATGAGTGGAGCCGGCGCCTTTCGAAGCACTTTCTAGACATTTACCACTATCAGAACTGTAATCCCACTTCTTGAAGAGTTCTGTTCTTCTAGTCAACAGCCCTAATTGAAGTGCTTCATGCATAATAGCTGCCTTTCTGGAGTGTAGGGACGACGGACTTTGAAAACCTTCATTGGTGGCCAGGTCTAGCCCAAGCCTAAAAATTCTGCTGTGTGGAGAGAAAATATCAAATCGTTAATTTCCGAAAAATCCATTTCCATTAATGCCACCATTAATGTAGCTCTCGCTTGCGGAAGGGATCCGCCATAGCAATTCTTATGGTCGTCGACGACAGCCCATCTCTATGGTTGGCTGTGATTCATCTTTAGTAGCTCCAATCCAATCCAAGCCGAGCCTATGCATTAAGTAAGTTAACAATGCATTTCTGCACGGTCACTTAGATGAAGTGAGGAAGCCCGAATTGAACAAGAAGTGCACAAAGATAGATCCTAAGCAACTAGGGGCCCACTTCCTTAAGTCAGAAGTACCATTGGAGCTCCTTTTCCCGACAAACTAGACCAGACTCAATAGTTTAGAATCGTCAAGTACTTCTAGTCTCGCCCTCGCTCTGAGTCCCTTTCTCCCTGACATCTTTCTGCGTCTACAATCATCCATCATACCACAGAGAGACTTGTCAACAAGAGTTTAAGCTCACCCCCTTGTCCAGTCAGAGTAGTACCAGTTTATCCGGAACACAGTCTATAACTCATATTTCCAACTCTCATATGGGCAATTACATCGCGCCTTACTAGAAAGTGACTCAAGAAACTAGGAAATTTGATCTCCAGCCTTGTTGATTAAAGGAATGGAACTCACGGCTTAGGCAGGGACATCGAAGCTGTCTGGGGCAGGAAGATTTCTCTGATATTGGAAAGAGAGATCGAGTTTAGCCTCTCTTTCCGATACGATATCCGATATATGATGGGTTACGAGTGAAGTAGACTTGAATCGTTCACTCCTTCTGGGCAATGTAGCTTTTCCAAGCAGATCCCGGAGTTAGGTGCTGACCCCAGCTCTTGATATTGTGGAATCCGAGTTGGGAAGACATTTTCAAAGATAAACCGGCTCAAGATGAAACTACGCGGGGGAAGAAGGACCCCGAAACCTGGTATTGACCAAAAAAACTAAGATTCTAAGAAAGCTCTTCAGCGATGGATGGAAGGTTGCATGAGCGGCCAAGCGAGGAGCTTCTAGAGGGCTTTGACGAAGGCGAAGGAATTTTCCTAGTTTTTCAGTTCACAACGTCACTGTACGGGGCCTCTGAATCGCCGGCCTGAGAGCATTGGCAAAGGCGAGACAAAGAGCTTTCTATTATAGAGTGAAAAAGCGTTCCTCAATTCTTGCAACCGCCCACAAATGAAAAAATGACTAGCTTTGGGTTCATAAGAGAATACCTAAATGAACTCAAGGCTAGTCTCATGTTAACGCCATAAAAGTTCCGGAGTATTCTGCCGCTTCTTCTGAGGATTCGTTCAACTCATTCACTGAGATACGTATTCCCCTATTCTTAGGATTTTCAGTTACCTTCCTGCAAGAGGTAAATAGATCTATCTCATACTTACACTTCCCTACTAGTTCTCCGGGAGGCGCGCGAACGTAGCTAAAGGTCTCTCGAGCCTCTGCTGCTGGAGCTAGTTGCTTCTTTGGAGCATTTCCTCGTCTCACTGAACCCCTTTAGGAAGGACCTAGAGTATTTCAAAATCCTGGCCTGGTAAGACCGACAATGAGCCTTTCTTTCTACCAGGTCCTATCTTTCCTGCCTTAGAACTCCTGGAAGCTGATCTTCGAGTGAATTCAATTCATATCGCCTTTAAAAAAGATTAGGTCAATTACATTCCCTTACTTTACCACAAGTAGATCTCAATGAAAGAAAAAAGGGCGAAGAAGAGAAGAAAGCATTAGGGTGGGATAGGAGAAGGTAAAAGGAAAAGTCAAGCAAGCTTTCCGTGGTCGTAGATCCGCTATAGAAAGCCCCGCAGCTACATATAGATGAATATCGTTCCGGTAAGTTCAAGAAGTAGAAGTTTAAGTGGAAAGAACACCAGGCTCGAGAGACCTCGGGTTGAATAGGCTGCTTGCAACCATTCAAGTGAGTCACCTCCAAACCATATTGAAAAAGACTAAGTCAACTCAAGTCCATTCTTTAGCGCACACCTCCGCATGCTTATCGCCTTTGTGCTAGCTTCTTGAACTCGGAATGATAACACGAGCTCTAGAACAAGCAGTCTTAGCGGAAGGCGATTTCAAAGCGAAGCACTAACTGGCACCGCTCCGTGGGCTAGTCCGAAGCAGCACCATTGGCTCTATTCTATGGTCTAGGGTTTCGCACCTTTCTAGGTCAATTACATCTTTTCCTGCTCCCGAAACAAAATTGCATAAGAGAGAAGAACTAGAAAATGTATAAGAGAATCAATGGACGATGCACTATTTTCATGATCAAATGGTGACTTTGCTCTCTAAGATACCGTCTGTGATCTACTTTTTAACACATAGCTATTTTATGAATAGCTCAATCGATCCATTTAGTCAATTACATCGATCCTTTCTCTTTGAAGAGCTCAATTACAAGGAAGGCTGTGGTAGTCCTTTCCTTATGGTTGCCGTTTAGGAGCTAGTATTCATTCGCAAAGGCATATGCTATACTTACTGGCCGAGGGTGGATGTAATTCAGCTCGACGGAGAGGTCTTGAAGAGCCTCCTTGACACTCAAAGTCTGCCCCCTCTTCATCTTCCGAGTCATGCCCGTAATGAGTACTTTACCCTTGAGATCTATCCAAAGCAAAAGAGTTCAGCTGTCTAATCTTACTAATAGAAGCTCAATCGAACAGACCTTGCCTAATAGACTGGAATGGGGTTAGCCAAAACAGGCGAAAGAGATCAACGAGCTGTAGATATTAGACAAGAAATGTGCTTTGCAGGCATACTCTATCATCTAAGTGCCCACCCAGCCTGTTCAGTTTCAGCCAAGAAAGCTGCATCGAGTTTTTGATAGAGTTTGATCCTTCTCTTCCCACTAAGGCCAATCCACAGCTGCTGAGGAGATTTCACTTGACTAACTTTCTACTTCCTCTGAGATTGTATGATATGGATTTGACCGTGATAAGGAAATTACCAAGAGATGAAGAGTAACCAACCCCAACCGAAAGAGGAAACGAGTGAAACCGCTTTCCCGAGGGGACAAGATAACATCGTCTGAGCCCTTAGATATGTTATTTGATGATATAGATTTTGAACGAACCGAACCTACAACCCTATGTATATGTAGAAAAGAGAGCTCCGTGACTTCCGGTGCAGATGAATAAATTGGTCTTGCAGCTCCGGGGAAAGAAGTCGAATTTGGGAAGGTGTGGTATAGTTGATCACTTCTGCTTCTGCTCCTGTTGAAGGCCTACGCGCTGCTAATGCCTAGATTCTTCTTTTTTTTCCATAAATGTTGATATAAGAACGATTGGAAACCGATTGATCAAAGAGCTTGATTCGCTTACGGAGTAAGGAGTAGGGGAAGGGGGTAAAGGAGCTTTCGCGAAAGCTTAAGCCGGTCACCGTTTGGTATAGCACCCATGCTACCGCCTTTCCTGCAAAAGAGATTGAGCCGCGGGCATTAAGAGCCACATGGCTATAGAGATTTCACATAATCTATATGCTGTTCATCTTCTTCCTTACACAAGAGAATTAATAGAAGTCCCTGTAGAAACATTCGGGGGTAGGCTTGATGCGAGATAGGTAGGTTGATACTTGTGCTTCCTACCTTATCCTCTTCGATGGGAGTTTCTTTTGAAGCAATACATAGCAGAGGCACCTTTACTTAGCTTTGTGAATTGGATGCGCAGGAGGGCAATATAGCGCCTTTACTCCTTATTTGCGGTAGCCCGACGTTTATGTTCCATTTATCAGCAATTCACAAAGATAGTACTCTGTCTGAATCTTATCCTTTTTGCTTAGAAACTGATGACGTCGAAGAGAAGCATTGTTCTTCGAACCTGCGGGAAGCGAAGTCAGGGCGGTAAGCACAGGACTTGTAGAATTGAAAGCAATCTCATCAATAGATTCGGAGAACCGATTGTAGACTACGAGCGGGGTCGATTGATTTGGAGACCCCCCTAATAGAATTTCCTCTTCAGTGAATGGTCGAAGCAAGTAATATGGTTTGACTTGTGTAAGTGCCTTTGTTCTAATGTTGAGGGAGAGAGGGCAATTGAATAGCTCCAACCATCTGAGAGAAGATATGGAAATCTCGAGAATGGCCTTAAGAAAGGTCTCTATTCCACCACGGCGCAAAAAGCTGGTCACCGCTATGTATTCATTCTTATCGGCTAGTAACTTCTTTCTTGCTCTACCTATCGCGATGCCCGCGGACCAATTTACGATGTCTCCGTCGCTGACGTTCGATTAACCTCTTCAGTTTAAACTTGGCAGGGAGAATAGCAAGGGCTAAGCATGCTTCACCTGAACTTCCTAAGGCATTCCTTCCCCTTTCATCAATACAGTGAGTCCTGAAAAGACAGTGCAGAAGAGTCCGGGAGAGGGACGGCCAAAACATAGGATAGATGAGTCTCGGAAGTCAGAACCAAGGTATCTCCTTAGAAAAGAAAAGGAGAAATGGAAAGGGCTTCTACTCTTTCTTTCTTCTCAGAGGTCGAGCTCTTTTCTTTAAGGCGGATGGGTAAGTAAACGAAACGAGTTCGAATGATGGACTCCCTTTCCCCCGTGTCAATAGCCATGAAATTCTCATCTTAGGGTGATCCTTTTGTCGACGGATGCTCCTATTTTCACTGCCACAAGATCTTCCTCTAACTCTTATTGGGTGGGAAAGCGCATCTTCCTGACTGACTATGTCGACCTTACGAGGATCGGTGGATTTCCCGTTCATCGTATCTACCATTGAGCTACCGACAAGTACTGTACAAACTTCCATACTTGCGCAGATAGTAGAGAGCTGGTTGATTGGTGGATTGACTGAGATCATTCTTCACTCCGAACATCGAATTTTTTCTTTCAGAACCCCGTTCCGAAGGAGATGCTTCTTAGACGTGGTCGCCTTGATATCAAAGAAAGGTCTGGTGACGGTGCAAGAAAACCCAGCAGACGGGAGACCAAATTGTGCTGAATCGGATTATTTGGAATGAGGTGGAGAATAAGACGCTCTCGTAAGCAGCCGAGATATTGAACAAGGATTTGAAATTGTGGCATACTCTTTCTGTCTGTCTCCAAAAGGCAGAAGAGGAAGATCTTGTGGCAGTGAAAGTACTAAGAAAGAATCTAGTTGCTTAGGGGTTTTGGCGAGACCTAAGCTGCTGGCAAAAGATAGGGTTGATCATGTGTAAAGAGTTCTGAGTTGCAAGCGGGGAAAAAAGGATCGGCATTCTCTTCCGAACAAAGAAAGCAAAGGGAAATTGGAGGAGTTAGAGCAGGCTCAAGAGACCTGGCCATGTTATCA
>JAOYMZ010001525.1:0-25025 GCA_025802335.1 Pinguicula primuliflora | reverse complement strand
GCCAAACCGGACTCTCCCTTTAATTATGTTTATTGAGTATGCTATTATTTAGGTAACCTTTTTGAACTAAAAGATCTTGTGGGTTCACCCAATTACCTTGTTTAATTAAAATGTCATGATATGGTAACTCAACTTGTCCCCGGCCCCCGCCAATAATACCCGAAGTGTATTTTGTATTTTTTTCTGTAAATAAGATGATTTTATTAATTATCTTTATATGTACATATTTACAAAAGATCCTTAATCCATTTTAACTGCATAGATAATACATGAGTTCTGTTATCCAATCCCCCAGCCCATATTCCAAGCCCAATTGGCCATGAGTTCTTAATGTAAGCCATAGTCGGGTTTGAATATCTTCTAACGCCTTCTGCACCACATGAACTTCTTTCTCAAAGATTGCGATATTCCTCATCCTCCATAATGCCCAACAACCGAACTACCAAAATATTCGATCTAATGGTTGGGACCCCTTGGTAACTTTGGGCACATGCACCTTGGTGGCTTTGTTCGTAGGTGAAAAAAAGTTGTCCAAAAACATACATTATGAGTGTCGCATCCCAAGTAGACATATAAGAATTGGTTAAGATTCTCACCTTTGACCTTGAGTTTACTTTGAACAAGTCAAGACAGGCCAAGCCAAAGTCCTCACTCATCATTCTCCTTCCTCGTGCAATGGAATTTATTTATCTCGATTGATTGCCTAAGAGCACATAAACCTAATAATAACAATGTGCATGGATTTGATACATGGAATATAAAACTTAACTATCAAAAAAATTTTGTAAAGTAGGAACATATTTAGATTGTTAGTCTATGTATTTACACATATTTGTTCACTCATTTATAATTCTACCTATTGTCATGATATGATATCTAAATTGACCATACCAATAAAAAGTTCATATACCTTGCTTGTGTGGGGATATCCGGTGGCTTCATCCACATTAATTTCATTGCATAAAAGAGCATTTTTAGGATAATTTCAATGATAGATGATGCTAGAAAATGTGCTAGGGAAGTGACCATTTTTCCAGCTACTTTTGATCGCTGACGTTTAATTTTTTGACTTGTTTCATAATACTTGTGCGGTGACAATTCAGGACGGACCATAGATTTTGATTTTTTTTAATAAGCAAAAATTATATTACCAAAACTGTTTATATACAGATACACATCGTTTTGACTATCATCCTACCAAGCATGATTTTGGTTCTTGTAACCAACTACTAATACCATATGAAAAATGTCTGCCGAGAATAGCCGTAAAAGCTTTCCAAGTTCCAGCTTGAATCTGCTGCAAAATCTTCCCTGGATCGAATGTAGTCCCCTTAAAATGAAGCTCATTCCGTGCACGCCAAATACACCAGCAACCTAACATCCAAATTGAAACCCACCTATCCTCCTATATGTCATTAGGTTTAAGGTTCATAAAACAGTTGAGGGATACAACCCCCTCCACATCATGACCCAGCAACCAGTCTAACACCACTGTCCAACCCTGCCTCAAGAAGCTGCATTCTTCAAATAGGTGTGACCCCGTTTCCAACACAGTACTACAAACATTGCATATAGCATGGTTTTGAGTAGTTATGATACCTCTTCGCAGCAGATTCTCTCGTGTTGGTAGCCTGTTTTGCATCAATCTCCACATCATGATCTGCACCTTCTTTGGCACGAACCAATTCCAGCATTTGGACAGTCTTTGTTGGATATCAGCTTCATATGGTTCCTGGCTTCGAACACTGATTAGTGTTGCTACCATTTTTACTTCATATCCAGCTCCACCTGATCCTTTGCATATCCAAGTATCCCTATTTCGAACCTGCAAAATAACAAGGTCAATTTTTTGTCCCAGTTGCTTCACCTCCTCCCCTTCTTAGTCATACAACTGCCGCCTCCATTCCCATTTCCAGCATCTGTCGGCCCCCTCACCCTCTATGTGATCTGCAATCGAACCCTTTTTATTCACATCCAATAGATACGTCCTTTCGAACTTCACCTTTAATTCTACCTCCCCCGCCCATTTGTCATCCCAAAAACTCACCTTTGCTCCATCTCCCACCCTTAACACTACCCACTCGTCACACCACCCCTCTTTAGCAATCCTTTGTACCCCTCTCCACCAAGCTGTATGTTTAGATCTCCCTCTTCCCGTTCTCCCAGTATAATCTACTCCATTACTTTCCCAGTGCAACACCCTCTTATTTCCTATAAACAACCCCTCCTTCGTTCCATACTTTGCTCCGATGATCTTCTTTCATAACGACTCTTTATCATTCAAATGTTTCCAAACTCATTTTCCAAACATAACCTTATTTGAATCCTCCATTCTACGGACCCCATTCCCCCTCTATCTATGGGATTACATATTTTCTCCCAAGCTACTCATGTCACTCTTTTTTCTCCATTCCTCACTCCCCACAAGTAGTTCCTACATATAGACTCAATTTGTTTTATGACTACCTTAAGGGCTAGGAACATTGAAAAATAATGGTTAGGCAAGGACGATAACATAGAACAGATGAGAATCAACCTTCCTCCTATAGACAGATTTTTGTATCTCTAGCCATCCACCCTTTTCTGCACTTTAGTCACCAACAGTTGCCACATCTTTTTTTGGTTTTCCTTATCCCCTATAGACAGGCCAAGATATTTCATTGGCAACTTACCAATGTCACAGTTAAGATATGTAGCCATCTCCTCCACCACCCCTGGATCCATATTAAGATCTATTAATTCACTCTTTCCAAAGTTAATCTTCAAACTCGAGACAATCTCAAAACATGTTAATACAGCTTTCACCCCTTTAATGCTTCTCCAACTCCCCTTCCCAAAGAAAATCGTATTATCTGCATACTGCAAGTGAGAGATTTCCAATCTCAACAGGATCAAATACCTGTTGCTCAACTGCTCTATCCATCAGTCATGATAATCCTTGAGCTACAATGAGGAACAGGAAGAGGGATAAAGGGTCTCCTTGTCTAGGGCCCCTATGTGCTTTATACTCTTTTGAGAGACTCCCATTTATAAGTATTGATGCAGTAGCCGAATTCAGACACTCCTTGATCCACCTTCTCCATTTCTGTGGAAATCCCAACATCCTTGCCGTATCATCTAGAAAATTCCAATTCACTGTATCATATGCTTTTTCGCAATCTACTTTGAAGATAAACCCAGGATTCCCGGAATTTTTCATCTCTCTGATCACCTCCTTTGCACATAAGACCATGTTTGTTATATGTTTGCCCTCTATGAATGCAGATTGATTTTCAGAAGTAATTCCTTCCATCACCCTCTTAATCCTCTTGGCCAGAACTTTAGCCCATATCTTATAAGCTGAGTTCACCAGGGTAATAGGCCGAAAGTCCTCCACTCTCTGAGGTGAACCATGTTTAGCCACCAATACAATATGTGATGCATTACTGCCTCTTACCAATGCTTCATTCCTAAAAAACACCTTAACCATTCCAAAAATATCAGATTTTAGAATATTCAGGAAGCTTTTGATAAAGTTAAAATTAATACCATCCGAACCCGGGCTCTTATTACCCCCACACTCCTTTATTGCTTTTAGGATCTCCTCCTCAGAACACATTTCCACCAAACTGTTTGCCTCCTCCTCAGACATCTTAACCATATTACCCGCATCCAATGCAGGTTTGAAACTGATGCACTCTGTAAACCTTGCTTCAAAGTTGTGCCTAAGCCATTCTTTGATCTCCTCAGGATCCTACAGCCACTCCTCCCCCTTCCAAACTCCACATATACTGTCTCTGCTTCTGTTACTATTCACCACCTTATTGAAATATCTAGTATTAGCATCCCCTTGACTCAACCATCTCAGTCTTGATCGTTGAAACCAATTCTGCTCACACTATTTTTGCAATACACTGATCTCCTCCCATATATTCTCTGGCTCATCACTCCCTTCCCTCCTTATACGACCATTTTCTATATCTTCCTCCACTCTTTTTAACCGAATTTTCAGTCTCTTGATCTTAGCTTCTTTCTGTTCATTTTCTCTTTATTTCACTTCTGCACTTCCCCCCTGAGATGTTTAATTTTTCCTTTCCACACAAATCCTTTATATCCCTGCATTGCAAACCTGGTCCATTCTGTCTCCACTAGTTCCCTAAACTCTGATATTTCCAGTCATTCATCTAGGACCCTATTCGGCTTAGGGCCCCAGTTAACCTGTCGCTCCATCAACAAAACAGGCACGTGATCAGAATAATCCCTCTCCATGCCTTCCTGGTACCATTGAGCATTATGTCCCAACCAAACATCATTCATCAAAAATCTATCTAGACGGCTCATAGCTCCTATGGACGGTCTATACCAAGTAAATTTCCTTTTATTCATAGGTATGTCATTCAAGCCACTATCCTCCACAAATCTGCGAAAGCCCGATATTTCAGTTTAGTTTGTACCACTTGCCCCTTTCTTCTCATCTCTATTCAGAACCACATTAAAATCTCCAAAAACACACCATTTATCATTCGGAAAGGCCATTATTCTATCCTTCAGGATATCCCGTTGTCTCCTTTTCACGTTTCATTCACTTGGTCCATAAACATTCACCATGTGAGAACACACTGTATCAGAGTTCCACCTCACAACTTCCAAGATTCCATCTTCATCCCATATTTCCTCCTTCCTGAATTTCTCCCCATTCCAAATACATAATTGGCCCCCGAATAGTTCCTCAGATCCTTTGTATACCCAATCAAGTTTATCATCATTCCACAATGTTCGACAAAAACTTATGTCTATATTGTCCTTCCTTGTCTCTTGAAAACCAATAAAATTAACCCCTCTGTTCCTCACAATTTCCTTTAAATATCTTCTTTTTTGGACACTACCTACCCCCTCGCATTAAAAGTGATGATATTCATTTCTGTATTTGCACCGCTGCATCCCTTCCTCCATCATTTCCTCTACTAACTGCCTTTTCTATGTCCCTCTTCTTCATTCGTTCCATCTCATCCACTACCTAAACATCATTACCATTACATATCAAACCCAACATATCACCCACCTCCTTGATCTCCTCTGCCTCTCTCCGTAGATTCCTGTTATTTGAAGCCTCTATGTTACTATCCGTGATAGAGGTAGATAAGTTGGGACTTCTTTCTTTTCTTTCATCCCTTCTACCTTCGTTATTCTTCCCACCTTTAAACATTAACTCCAACTCCTTTGACCATTCAGCTCCGATATTATCATTTGTCTCTTTCTGAGCTGTCTTCTTACTCTTTCCCTTTTTCCCACCTTTTGACATCTTCTTCTGTTGGACTTTAAAATCAATAGCTCCCACTATGTCCCTCTCCACATTTACATCCATGTTTTCCTCTTCCCCCGAGCACCCCTCACTATGTATTCTTGTGTTCTTGTCCTCAGGAATAGAATTCCCACCCCCTATCTCACTCTCATTGCCACCATACTCATCAACAACAGCTCCATGGTCCAATTTTACTCTCCCATCACCTCCATTTCCTTCATTTTCGATCCTTCCCCTCATCCCCTTTTCCTTCAATACTATCTCCCAATCCTTGATCCATCTCTGCCTCCAAAACTATTTTTGGAATAACCCCATTAAATACACTAGCTTCCCATTCGTCCTCATAGACGGGGTGTTGTTGACATAATTTTCCCCTCCCTTCACATATCCCTTCTTTGTCCATAATTCTTTCTGAGACTCAGTCCTCATCAGAGCTTCCCTCCTTATCTTGCTTCTCTAGTCTTATTTCTCCCTCTTCACTAGATACACTGACATCCTCCTCTTCATACTTATTCTCCCCATCCGATACTGAATTATAAATCATATCCTGATTCCAGCTTTCTTCCTGAGCCCTCCTTTTTACAGCTCAACTATCCACAATTTCATTTCTTTCCCATCAACCACAGTATCCCATACCTCATTAATCAGTCCTATTTTTTTCTTCATCACTAATAATTGTGCCGCTTCCAGATATGTCTTATTTTTCGTTATCCCATCCACTCTCACCAATTTGCCAATCCGATTGCCTATAGCTTCAAAACAGGCCATAGTCCACGCACTAAGAGGCAATCCACTTCATTGTTCTAATCACCCATTCATCCACCCACTCATTGTCCTCCCCAAACAGATGTTTCAACTCGTCTCCCACAGTATCCATTATCAGGGCCTTGCCCCCTCCTACCCTTAAGCCTTTGTATCCTCCTTTTCTGAGTTCAAACTGTAGCTGCGGACATCCCTCCACGTTTCTCAACTCCACCACCCTACTGTACTTCAACCATTCAGAATCCTTTCCCACCATTTTCAGAATCAGATTAGGTCCAGTTTTACTGCATTCCCCATTTTTCATGCTACATATCCCACGACTCACTCCTTGCAAAACCTTCGTATAGCTCATACTCCCATGCTTCACACCAGTATTCCTCCCCCCTTTCACCTGCCATCTCCTTGAGGGAGCTATGCCCTTCTCTATCTTATTCTCCTTACTACCTCCATTTATTGCATACCTAGACACATTGATTATCAGCTTGTAGTTCCCTATCCATATATTGCTCAAGCTCTGTTCCAGTCGAGGTATATCTTGCACCTCCTAAAATTTCACAAATCCAAATTTCCGACCTCCCTTCGATCTTTTATTTGCCACAAAAATATCCCACACCTTACCTTTATTCTCAAATGTATTCTTCATGGATATCCTTGACCATTCCTCCAGGAAATTCAAGAAGTAAAAAGACGTAATTCTCAGGTTACTGTCATCCCTACCCCCCTCAGTGAGAGCCCTTTTTCCTAATTGTTGAAACACATGTATATCCTTACCTTTCGTCCCTTCGTCACCCCGATTCGCCCTCAACACTGACTGAGGCACCCCTGTGTCATTCCCTACAATATCAGTCACAACTGCTTCATCCAGATCCACATGGTTCCCCAAACGCTGAAATACATCCATTCTATCATCCTCAATCCCCGCCTTACCATTATCAGACTTAGTTCCTATTGACTCTATAGAGGCCAGTTGGGTTTGGGTAGGTGGAATTGCTACAGTTTTGCCTACCGAAGTTTCCTTTCGAAATGCTGTTAGGTCTTTTTGGTTCGATTGAGACATCTAAGAAAGCTCTAGAAGACCCCTAATATGCAGAATTTGAGTTTCCTACATGGGTTGCGGTTGTGGTTTGTCGAATTCGGCCGGAAGAAATGGCTACGGTCGACGGTCCTAGGGTTTTCTAGAGGCATAAGCTCTTCCTTCTCTCTAAGTTACTCTAGTAAGCTTTTGACCATAGATTTTTGTTACCATTGGTTTTCCAACAAAATTATTTAAACCACTTAAAATATTTGTTTAAGATGAAAAAAAAACTTAATCTAGAACCTTTCTGTTATTCAAGTATTCATTGTATTAAGTTTTTGTCACTTCAACACCTCCCCACCCCCCACCCCCCCAAAAAAACATGACGAGGCGAACCAGCTTCCATATGGTATGATTGTTATTTTTTCTTGTGGTATAGAACTGTTCGGCCAACTAACTTCCGCCTTCTATGGAGTGTTAAAGAGTTATTGTCCCATACCGAAAGTGTAAGTGTGAGATAACTAGTTTAAATAGGAATTGTGGGGAGAACCTATCACCTTGGGCTCAATGTTTTAATGGTGACACCCACATTCCTACCAACTTAATCTACACACGCACACCTGCATACACTAGACCCAGTTGTTCCTAGGCTCGATTTATTCAAAGCTCGTTGACCCGAGTGTGATGGACCGGGCGGCCATTGACTCGCGTTTAGAGCCTGCCCAGTTTATATAAAATTTATCACGACCGAATGACATGTGTACGCTTCCGCCCTTCTTCGGTGTGGCGTTGTCGGACTTGAAGGGAAGTGTCAAAGAGTTCTTGTCCCAATGGGCCGGGCGACCGTTGACTCGCATTTAAAATCGCCAAATTTATATAAAATTTATCATGGAGAAAACTAGACTCTAGAGAGTAGCTTATTTTAGATGTTTTGCAAGATTTATACGAAATCTTTTTAGTTGTGTCTAGAACTACCTGCTGCCACTGTACAGAGATAACTTGGGAACTCGCCCTTTTAACCAAAGCCTCTGTTAGGAAAATGGATCAGAGGATCATTTCATGGATCTCATAGACTTGCTCTGAATTGATTGGCCTGCTAGTGCTAAAGGGAAATATACAACAGCCTGTAGATTAATTAATTCAACTTACTATTCATATTTTTTATTATGATAACTGTACAGAATTATAAATAATACAAGAATTGCATAAATTTGTACTGTCTTTTTAATTTGTACCGTCTTCGAAGCTTAAAATCTTTCGCATTAACTGTATATATAAGCCAGGGAACACTGTGATTAGTACAGTTAACAGCTTGATATAAATAATTATTTATTACTTGTCAACAAAATAATATAGATATATTATACAAATAAAGATAGTAATATTTTGTTTTCACTATGGGATTCTCAGACTTTTTTAATCCAAACGAACCACTTTTGTTTATCGACTTCTAAATACCGAATATATGTTATCTCGTTCAAGTAAAAATCGGGTTTGGATATCTGCTATGGCCTAGCTATCTCCATAATCCACTCCACTTCCATCACATCCTCCCATAATCCATCTTGTTCCTAATTAAGTCAATCATTAAGCTAAATCTACCCAAACCTCAAATATAACCTCTTCCTTAAATTACACAACTTTTCTTCCATATGCCGACAACAATAGTGAAAGTGATGGCGGTAAGTTTAGTACCATCCCAATCCCACCCATCCATTATTCTCAATAATCCCCCAAATAATAGCAGTAAAGCCATTAATAATAGCTGTTCTCCACACATGCAAGCCAACACGATGAGTCCTTAGGGGAGAATAGGTTTGGAACCAGCACGGAAAAAATAGGGACACAATTAGTGTTGAAGGGTTGGGGGGAAAGCAGTTGTACAATAAAAATACAACAATAAATCTTGGTCGGATGATTTATGGGTTAACTTCTGTTTCTGTCGAATACATGAAGAGGAAGGCCAACTATATAGAAATTAGAATGGTCCTTATTCCAGTACTACTGCCCTATTCTCGACATAGATTCATCATCGATGGATATGGGTAGTGGGTGTTCGGTTGAGGAAGGTCAATTTTGGAGCAACCCATGAAGTAAAATCAAAGGATACTTGCAGCAACGTATGAAAAATTCACGAAATTTGGTAAAGCTAACATTTTATTATCAGGGGCGGATTTAGAATATAGAAATTGGTGATGCTTATTTGAAAATTCTAATATTCCAACACAGTCCCAACGAATAAAAACCTAAATTCCTAGAACAATATACAACACAACCAATGAACAAAGTACTATCATATAATAATATTTTGGAGTCGTTTTATAAGATAGTTTGCTGGAAAGAGATATATGTATATATGTTTATTCCCCATATCCCATCCCCTAACCCCTTACCTTACATCTGTGTAGTGGAGACGTGACTGAAAGTTGTCTGTCATATATATGGGTAACAAAAAGAAACTATTGGAGCATGCAGTGTACCTTCTTTTCTGATGGTTCTCATGAGTGAATTGGGGATGAGCCATCCAGGCTTTTGACCATACAGTAGATATTTTACACACCCCACCAAATGGTTCTGGCCATGTATAATACTGTACACGCGTATATAACACTTACATCATTACATCTGGTCAATAGAGTGTAAAAAATCAAGTTTCACTATATACTTGATTATTTATATTATTTGTAGTTCAATTAACATCATCTTTTTTTGTAGCTTAGGTTATAAGTTATGACATTTTTTTGGGTAGATTTATCGTCGCTCATGAATTTTTTTTAATCGTTGGATCATATCTGGTCTGATATCAAGTAGAAATTAGACATACCCAACAAAATGAGTTCGGCCGCATACGTATATGCACGTGTTCTAATAATATATAAGGTATTGGGGCTAAGTTGAAAATTGATACAAACTCGATCCGGTGGGTTCGAGTGGGCCCGTACATGTGTGTGCGCTCGTGTGTTAATATATAATGACTGTGTGCTTACAGTTTTAAAAGCCAAGATATCAAGGCAATAGAGGTAAGCACCACATATCATTATATATTAGTCCATTTTTTTGTTTATAATCGGTATGAGACAAATTTAATTGTAACACCCTCCCGCAAGTCCAACTGGGCAAGTCCTGTTGAGACTTATTATTTATATTTTATGCGTTAGCCCAATTAATCATAGAGGATCTGGGTCCATCAACAACGTGACCTCTTCGTAGTTTGTGTTATTGTGTCTACCATTTTCCCCCTTTTTTGGGGATAGGTGTATAGAGGGCACACAGATCTTTTTTTGATCGTTAGACCATTGTGAGCTCTGACACCAAGTTGAAATTTTGGAAAAGACTCGTGCGTGAGCATGATGACACCCACATTCCTAGTAAATTCACCTCACACGCGCACCTACATACACGATACTGTATTTATGAGCTCGATTTATTCAAGGCCCGAGACTCATTTATGGGCGGGCGGCCTGTGACCCGTGTTAATGGGTCAGGTCAGATTTCTCGATTTGTTCTTCGTATCAGATCTCAGGTTGAGGGCTGAATGTTTCCGTTGCGCGTATACGGTGTGGAGTGTTCAAGTCCGACAAGATTTGCCTAGTCGGACTTGAGGGGGAGTATTGAAGTATTTTTCCCACACCGGTTGTGAAACCTTAGTTAGACTAATAGATATAGGACGTGTGGGAGAATCTATCACCTTGGGTTCAAGATTTTAATGACAACACTCACATTACTAGTGAATTCACCCCACACGTGCACCCACCCACACAATATCCGTATTTATGGTATTGATTTATTCATAGCCTGTGACCCATTTTTATGGGTCAGACTAGATTTCTAGATTTCTCCTGGCTACACTTATAAAATACGAGTAAACTTATGGTGCCGAATATTAAGTGACGAATAAATAAGTTATGTGTCGAATTTTAATCATGACCGTCGAGATTATGATCTAACACTTAAATTTAAAGATCATGATTAGAATTCAGCACATAATTTATTTATTACCGAATATAGATTTTTTCTTATAACAAATACCATATTGTTAATCGTACAACATTTTTAATCCATACCTCTCTACGAGCAGGATGGAGCGCCAAACCACGTGAAAGTTGCCCGAGAGGAGAAATGACTGAGCAGTAATTAAATATCGGACAAAAAAACAGAAGGCTTCTTTGTCTCTGGACTTGATAGTTTTCAGTCGAAAGCAAAATAGGGTTTAGTTGCAGATGGAAGGCCTGCCTCTGCTTTAGCATTTGTACGCTTTTGGCAAAGAAAAGAGAAGAAGATGGCGTCGAGAACAGTAAAAAGTAATTACCGTGTCCCCCTCTCCGTTTGGGATGTTTTTTTTAGTTAGCTAAATGGGAGAACTAATCACGCTTATTCCCAGTAGCCGAGAGTTTTTTACACTCCCGATTAATTTAGGGGGTCTGCACACAGTCCAAATGCTGCTGTGGATTAGGCCTGACCAAACGCTTTTTTGCTGAGGCTTGAACTCGAGACCTCTTACTCATGAATTCATCTAATTAACACCAGACCAAACTGACTTGATTTTGGATGTTAATTAAATGAAAAAGGCAACAAAAAAAAGGAGCTCGGTAATTATTTACTCTTTTTTAACAGCTTTTGATTTAGAGTGATTCTACATGTCCCTACAAATAATCCAGAATTAGATAGACATGTAGTTTAATCAAGGATACATGTAGTTTAATTAAGAATTTTGCAAGTTTAGTCTATCATTTAAATGTCATTAAGAATTTTGTATTTTAAATAATTAATATTTTATTTTTGTAGGGATAAATTCTGGATTAATTGTTTGGACATCTAGCATTATTCTTTGATTTATGGAGATTGGGCTCTTTACTAATGCCGTCCTGCCGTGATTCATCTTTATTTATTTTTTTCCTTTATTTGTTGGGAAACTTATAATTTTCACTAATAACTCACATTTGCAAAGAAAGGATAAAGATGACCTTAGCATAGTGGTGTGAGTGTGTGTGAGTGTAGGTATGTGAGGTTAAGAGTTTGAATCTTGATATCACCCCAAAAAAAAAAAAAAGACTTACTTATAGATATAAAAAAATATAGATATATCATTTACCATTAATTTTCTCAATTAAATAAATTTTTTTGCTAAACATTTAATGCGCACTTACAATTTGAAGTACAATTTTGTGCAATCATGGGTGGCTAATTGATGGGTAGATTTGGAGGACAACAAAATAACATCATATGGGACATTAATATTACACAATTTATTTGCGCACACATGTGTGTGGGGTGTTGGCACTAATCTACATAAACATTCTCATTACGAAGTTGGATGGAGCTACGTGCACGTAGCACGCAATAAATTGGCAAACTTCATTGAGGTTGGGAGAATAATGAGTAGCTATTCTCCATAATGTTAGTTATGCACAATAGTATATGTATATTAAAAATGATATACATCATTTTTACCTCAATTATGAGGTGTCATCACCGGACATTGTAAAATCAAGTTCAACATTTTCATCTAATTGAATTTTTCACCACTCAATTGAGTAGCGATACCTCACATGGTGTGAAAGTGTTGTAAAAAATTGGTGATGCATATCAATTCTCAGCGGATATATATTGTGGCGCAATGGAGCTAGGGGGTTGCCCCATCCTTACAACATAGATAAATCGAAGAATAATGACACATATGCATCTCATTTGTATGCATTAGTTCTACAGACTTTTATACTTCGATGTTTTTTTATAAGTAAATTTTTTGTATTAATCTATTTCTATATGTGTTACTTACAATCACACATTTTGTGGGTATTGCAGTAATTACCCACGATTAAGCTGCACGTGCAATTAGGTATACATTCTTTGCAAAATTTAATTTTCAAATTCCAATGGAAGTGGCTGAACTTGCCACATTTTTATCTACATAAATTAATTTATTCACACAACTCCCTTTCAATTTAGGTATTTAGAAAATTACCAATATCAATTTATTATGCATTATCGTATTGCAAATAATGTTGGTTAGTATTGAAAAATCACTGATTGTGTTGTGGTGGTTCAATTGTATGGGAGGGTCCAAGAGTTGCTGGACCACGGTGTGCATGCAAGGCCAACCTCGGGATATATCTGCCAGACGGGCCCACGCAACATGGGTCCCACACGTATATTGTTCAGAAAATGATTAGGTTACGGAAATATTTATTAGGTAAAATTGGTTAAACTACTTGTGGCCTTGTATGTAACTGCATGTTTTGTATTTAATTTGTTTTTCATTTTACTTCTTCTTATTTTAATGTATTTGACTGTTTGGAAGTTTCTCCTTTTCACTCTCTTTTAAAATGGGAGTTGAATTTGTACTTAAAATTTAAAGTTAAAAAAAGTCTATTTATTTACAAAATTGCCATTAGTAGGAGAAGAAGAAAAAAAAGTAGTCTCCTACCTACTTCTCAAAAGAGGATAATCTGACTAAAAAAGGAGAAGTAGAATGAGTAGTGGAGTTTGTAAAACACTCATTTTGAAATAATCTGGAAAAAAAAGTAAAATGAGAAAATTAATCTAAAAAATAAATGGTACAAAACAGTCACTAAGATAATGGCTGAGGGCATTTAGGCGCTGGACATTTGTCCTTTGCTCAATTTCAATGCATCCTTGGGACATTTTGTATGTGTGCCTAGATGTTGGGCGACCCCTAATTTATACTATCCGTCTATTGCTTTTTCGAACACTGACCAAAATCAAAATTTTAGAGGTGGCGCCTAGGTGTCCTAGGCGGCCGCCTAAGCAAATTTTTCTGGCTGGCTGCCCCAATTTGGGGTTGTTAAACAAAACATGGCCCTGCCTTGTGGCGGGCGCCGCCTAGGCGCCCTGAGCGCTAGGCATTCTCTTGCCATCCCAACTTCTCAAACACTAACTAAACAAATGTAAAACCAGTTCCAGAATCCTCATATTGTGGTGATTCCGAAATCGATTCTAAATTTTAATTTCAGAGTTCGAATGATTCTATTTAAGTTTTGTATTAGTTTGTTGTTCTTAAAATCTATATTTATGGTGTTGATCTTGGTTGGTTGCCCTGAACGCTGAGTAGTAGCTGCGGATATGTCTGGTTGTTCTTGGTTTTTTGATGGCCTAGCTTTTCTTTTCTTTGTTGCTGCTATGGTCCAGTTTTTAGCTGAAACTGTGTTATTTGTTATGGTTCATTGCGGCTGGAATGGTTATGATGCACACAGAGCAGGTTATGGTTTAAAGTCTGGTTTGGCTAGTGTGACTATGCCAAAACATGTAATTATGTACAGTTTTTGTTCCTGATTTTTGGTCAATACAAGTTTTACTTACCCCAAAAAAATCTATATTTATAGGGCTTTATCATTTTTCGGTGGCGAAGTCGCCGAACCAAATTATATGACCCTTTCCTTAAAGATTGCAGTACGAGAATTCCTAAAATATGGACGAATTTTATTTTTGACGATTCAAATTCGTCGAAAAGCCCAATTACCGAATTTTCGGTAACCGTAGCACTTCCCCAATTGTTTCACAGTTTGCACACACGAATTCACTCACCGAGTGGTGCTACATGTAACAATGAATTCGGTACCAAACCCGGTATGAGATTTTTTTATGAGGATTTCGAGTTGCCGAAAAAATTCGTTATAAACTTTGGAATAATCATTTCGAAATCTTTTGAAAATTAGTCATAGATTCGATTTCAACAACTTCATAAAAAGTAAAACTGTATAAATATTAAATATTTTTTTGATAAGTAAGAGATTTTCATTCCACCCCAAAACAGATATTTACAAGTACAAAAACTCGTTTACTGCACTATACAAACTACATGACAGTAATCAAAATATTCAGAGTTTCTATTGGCATCCTTAGCCAATCTGTAAGACTCATTTGCAGCTGTGTGCGACCATAAGCTGAGAGCCAAGACCAGACATCTAGCTGTACACTTTCCAGTATTTCATATTGACTTTCACCATCAAAACGAACAGCATTTCTTTCGCACCATATTCTCCAAACAGTTGTCATCCATATTACTATCCATATTTCTTTGCTCCTCTTCCCTCTCACCTGCTTAAGATGATACGTAAGGTGTTGCCTTGGATTTTGATATACAGTCATTGGAGAACTAAGCCATGTAGACACTGCCTGCCAGATATCAGTCGCATTCAAAGAATAAGTGCGACACGGTTTCATTTTCGAGAGCGCAATACACACACCTCATGTGTGTTTGTTGCACAGTTACGCCTCTTCTTTGAATATATGTCATCGTAGGAATTCAGTCCTGTAACAACCTCCAAGTAAAACATTGAATTCTACGTGGTGCTCACTTACACCAGGAGCTGCTCAATTGTTTGAGTTCATTTTCTGGAACTACTTCTGACACTTCTTCACTAAGATCAGTTTGGAGCATATAAGCTGAGGCCACTGTGAACTTTCCGATTCCACTCCCACTCCAGAGCCATACATCCTGCACATTTGGTAGAATAGTCTGTCCTTCCGCAATTTCAATCAGATTTTTCAGGCGTTCCATCTCCCAGTCCCTGAGTCGCCTTCTAAAAGTGAGGTTCCACTTGTTCTGGTTTATTTCTGGTCGTAGTTCACTGACCGTTGCATTCTTGCAGCTGCAAATTGCATACAGATCTGCAAATTTTGTAGCTAAACGCCCTTCTCCCAACCAGTTAGTTTTCCAGAACATAAACTTCAAATTTTCCAGAAACCAATCTGTCTTCACAGTACCTTCCCAGATATCCTGCCAGATCCTTTAAATATGGTCAGGAAGTGTGATCAGACTGAAGTCTACAGCTTCATCCCTCAGAGCAAGATATTTTGAGTTTATAACTGCTGCCCATAAACTTTTCGGTTCAGTTTTCAATCTCCATAACCACTTTGAGAGCAGAGAACAGTTCATTGCTTCAATGTCCCTGATACCTAGACCTCCATCACCTAGCTTCAGGCATAGTTGCTTCCATTTCACCCAATGGATAGGGTGGTTTTTGGATCTCCGACTTCTCCACAGGAAGTTACTCAACAGACTGATAATATTCTTGTGTATCATTTTTGGCATCTTAAATAGAGATAGATAGTATACCAACAGACTTTGAAGGGAGGTTTTTATCAATGTCAGCCTCCCAGCAAAGTTCAAAAATCGTGAATCCCATTTCTCTATACGGATTACCAGTTGATCTAGAAGGTTATTCCACATTTTCAGTTTGCTCGGATTATCTCCAACTAGGATGCCAAGATAAATGAAAGGTAGCTCACCTGTTGCACACTTCAGAGTTTCTGCATAAGACTCCAGCACCTCCTTACTAGTATTCTGTCCATACAAGTGACTCTTGCAATAGTTGACAGACAGTCCAGATATTAATTCAAACACTTGTAAGATACCTTTGATTGCAAATACATTCGAAGCAGTACCTTCAGTGAGTAAGAGTGTATCGTCTGCATACTGCAAGTGCGTTAGGAGTTCGTTTCCCACTGTTGCTCCTGATATCAATCCTTCTTTTCTGGCCTGTTTAAACATCATACCCATTCCTTCCACTGCCAATAGAAATAATAAGGGAGAGAGAGGGTTGCCTTGCCGCAGACCTCTTCTCAATTTGAATTCCCCCGGACTACTCCCGTTTACTGGGACCACAGCATGAGCTGATGATGTACATTCAACAATCCATTTCACCCACTTCTCATTGAAACCAAACTTAAGCATCATCTCATACAAATAATTCCAGTTTACTGAATCAAAAGCCTTGGTGAAGTCGACTTTAAATAACAACAGAGGTTTCTTTGTTCTCTTGTATGAATGGATTGCTTCATTAGCTATCAGGATCCCATCAAGAATTTGTCTCTCTTTAAGGAAGCCAGTTTGCTCTCTGCCAATTATCTTTCCCATAACCTTGCTCATTCTGGTGGCCAGTAATTTAGACAAGATTTTATACCCACTGCAGACCAAGGAGATTGGTCTATATTGATATAGAGCAATTGGATTCACTACTTTCTGGGCTAATGTGATCCAAGTACTTGTTAAGCCTTTTGATAACCTGGACTCTTTGTGAAATTCTTGCACGAAATTGATGAAATCTCTCTTTACTATTTCCCAGAAATGCTGGATGAAATAGAAGTTATAACCATCTGGTCCTGGGCTTTTCAGATGAGAACAGTCCCAAACTGCTTGCTTTATCTCTTCCTTTAAGAATGGGGCTGTTAAATGTTCATTATCTTCCTCATTCAGACATGCTTCGGTTGCTATATTCAAGTAGGTCCAAGGCTAGGTTTCCTCCTCATATTGCTGCTGAAAGTGTCCTTTTATTGCCTCCTTAACCTCCATTACCTCTTCGCACCAGTTATCTCCAATCTGTAGGCCTATGATGGTATTCTTCTTTCTGTTATTTTTAACTCTAGCATTGGTACAATAGCTTTTCTTTGTTGCTGAGTGCATTACTCAAGTTTACTCTTAACTGCTGCCTTTCTGCATTCTCTGCATCATTCAGGTTTCTAGTTTCTGCTATCAAATCCAGGTTCTCAATACCTTTCTGGATCTCCTCCGCCATCCTGTTTAGATTTCCATAAACTGTTTTGTTCCATATTTGTAATTTGCCTCTAAGAATACGCAATTTATTATGCAATATGTATGCTTTTGTGCCCTTGAGTTCAATCGCTTCCCATTCTTTTTGCACATAATCTTTGAAACCTGGCACTTCACTCCATCCATTGATCGTATTGAATATCTTAGGACCCCAGTTGAGCTCCTCTTCCTTTAATAGAATTGGACAATGATCAGACAGACCTTGCTCAAGAGCAAACTGGTAATACCATGGCCATTCCTCTGACCAGGCTTCTGATAATAAGTAACGGTCTAATCTACTCAAACTTGGGCCACTTCCATTGGTACAAGTATATCTTCTACGCTGCAAGGGGAGGTCTATTAATCCAGCATCATCAATAAAGCAATTAAAGTCTTGCATTTCTTGTCTGTTAGGTAAAGTTGTGCCTTTTCTTTCATCCGGACTTCTAACTGCATTGAAATCTCCTGCCACACAATATTTTGATATCATCTGCTCAGAGTTATGTACCTGAATTCTAGACCATAAGTCTCTTTTTTCACCTACCACCAATGGGGCATATACAATTATTAATCTTAACTCCACTGATTCCACTCCCCATAATCCAGTGACTGAGATGAACCCTTCCTCTGAGTAAGTGCATGTCATTCTGAATTTACTTGATTTCTAAATACATAGAATACCTCCTGAGCGACCAGTCGAGTTCCTATGAAACATATCCATATCATCATCAATCCATAATCTTCGATAGATTGTTTCACGCAAATATTCCCACTTCGTTTCTTGTATACATAAGAAGTCTGGCATGTGCTTTTTAACTAAATCTTTCACTGCTCTCCTTTTTCCTGCTGTACCTAATCCACGTGCGTTCCAAGACAGTATCTTCATCAACCTTTATTACAAATGTCTCAGACTCTGTCTCCACTTTTATAACACTGTTAACAACTGCATTCGAAGGAGTCATGATCATCACACGCCCATATTGCATTTCTGACTTATCAGTAGTCTTACTATCAACTCTTAGGACTGTCCTAAGGCTAGAGCAGACCTCTCCAAAGAAGCGTGCATTCCAACAATGCAGCAACGCGCCTCTCACTCGTATCCAGGCTGGCCTCATCAGCTTTCCATCCATATACTTCCATGGACGAAGGTTATGCATACACAATTTACCAGAGACCTCTTCATCACTTAATAGTCTCAGCTGGTCATCAGGGGTTTTCAATCGAATGAGTACTTATCCTCCCTCCAGCCTAACTGCAGCGCCTTCTTCATATCCAGATTGTTCCAATATTCTGCCCATACTGTTTATATCAAGAATTGGCGAAGGAAAACCAACCAGACAACTTTCCAACCATACACTCTCTTCACAAGTTGGCGAAAATTTTACCACTTTGACAGGATCAGAACAGGATTCAAAAGATATATTAGTTGCAAGTACCGGGTTTCGAGACATACCTCCCGTTTTCAGTTTTGCGCCGTCCACTCCCTCGCCTGAGCTTCCTTCTTCAGCTTTACGAGCTTTGTTGACAAATAGTTGTAAATTGCCAATCCGGACTCCTCCGACTTTGCTCATAATTTCATCTAGGTTTGTACTTTTGACGAAACGTACAAAGCCATATCATTTCCCTTTGAACTCCATCCTCGACAGAGCAAATACGTCGCACACTTGAGCATAGGAGTCGGAGAAATTCCACAGGTCTTGTTCATTCCAGGTAACTGGGAAGTTTGAGACATACAGAGAGACTGAGTTGTTTCGAATCTTCTCAATAAACGCTGGGAGTGGCTTCTTAGATCCACCACTTCGGGCTGCCAGATTTCTTTTTTCCTGACGATTCTTACCTCGGGGGCCTACTGTTATCCACGGGTTTTCTCCTTCAGGCAGTTGTGTTTGTCTTTCCTCCTCACCAGGGAGATGTGGTTCAGTCATTGTTTACACTTTGAAAGGCGTGAATCGACGGTTAATCGACATCTTTGAGATCTAGGGTTTACTGTAGCGATGGGGAGCAGGGAGTCGCCATCAAAAATGTACGATCTAAGGGTAACTCCAAATTTTAAACACCTCACTATTTTATTCAATTGGATAATAACAATCCATAAGTGCCACTTATGGATTGTTAAAAAAATGGTTTATTATATTATTTCTCATACAATGATGCCCTTTTGTACATGTAGCAGCGGAGATTTCTAAATTTAAATTATGGCCCCAAAGATATCTTAATCCAAAACAAACACACCAAAAATACAGATTAAATTTAACAAGATTCCCCAAAGAAATTCGAATAGGGGCCACGTTTTAGTAAGAAACTTGACAAGATTCTAGAAAAATGAAAATTATTACATGAAAATCAATCGAAAACAAGATTCTTAATTGGTGATCTTGGTATGTTGATACAGCTTATAAGGCACCATCATGCGATCATCACTTTTGCACCAACTTACCGTTGAGATTTAAGGTCATTGTAAATAAGGTAAGGATATATTTAAACCCTTACCTTATCTCGGATTCCTTTAATTGATGGTGATTGAGGGAATCATGGGATTATATAAAGCAAGAATAAGAAAAATAGAGGCGCCTCAACCTCTCCGTAGAGTAGGGATTTCTCTCGAACCACGTAAAACCTTGCGTTGTTCTTTATATTTTCATTATTTCCGCGTTATCATGGTATCGGAGCAGGCTTTATACTTGGCCACTTCATCTACTTAAACATGGCTTCAACCTCCTTACGGCCATGGGAGAGAAGACCATGACTTTCAAAGATCCTGATGACACACTTGCTGCACAATTCAACAAGTTTCGGGAACACCAATCTACCCAGAATTCATCATCTTCCAAAGAGGAGTCAGACGACCATCGCTCGGCAATCATCGAGTTCAAACTCGATAACCATAACTATATCTTATGGGCCGATTAATGTCTGTCTACATCATTGACCATGGCTTATACGACCATATAACAGGCCAGGCAACACCACCAGCAGCAATTGATGCATCGTACAAACAGTGGAAGAAAAATGACTCTCAAGTGTTCGGATGGATTACCCAATCGATGGAGCAACAACTGGTTCAAAAATACGCACACTACCCTACGGCGTATGAACTATGGAATATCCTAGAAAAAACATTCACCGCCGGTGAAGACAGCCTTCAGATCTACGATCTGATCACCAAGGCTGACAGGTTGAGCCAAGGACAAACCGAGATTGAGGATTATTACGGTCACTGCAGTGCACTATGGCTTGAAATCGACCGAAGGCAACCAAATCCTATGGAAACAACAGGTGATATTGACAAGTTCAACAAAATTCAGAATGATCACAGACTGTTTTCCTTTCTGTCCGGATTAAACAGCATCTATGAGCCTATTATTCGATACCTTCTGAAGGAGAGACCTCTACCCTCAGTTGAAATTGCTTATGCGACGATCCAGAGGGAGGCCGCACGGAGAGTGATTCTACACTCCACGGCAGCAAACACCACCCCGGATCCATCATTGGGCATCGGAACAGGATTGGTAATGAAGAACGACAGTGGCGACCATCGGCCCATAGTTGGAATTCCGTAGCCCCAATCGCCGAATCAAAGCAATAATTGGATGGAACGGCGATCAGACGGCCGATTCACGGGAAAATCATCATCCTTTCGCCGTCCAAATGTCCGATGTGAGTATTGTGGGATTCTAGGGCACATTAAATCTGAATGCAGGAAATTAAAGGAACACCAGAATTCACAAAGGGGATGCCGTGATAGCCGAGCTACGGTTATGGACAGGAATCACCCGGAAGCTGGAAGTGACGACGACATCCCGATCATTACAAACGTCGTTCGCGCAGAGACGAAGGCAGAGAACCGACGAGAAGCAGGAACTATTGGAAAGAAATGTTCAGACGATGTATTGGGTAAGAGTGCGAAGTTACCGTTTTACACTTCTTCTAATTAGTACCAAAGTCCTTGTATCTCAGGAAAATCGCTACAGGGTCCTAGCTGTTTTGGCCTCAGAGTTTCTGGGAAATCATAAAATAATCCTAGATCCGTTGGGCCAGGTTTCCAACCCTCCGGGCCCAAATTTTTTCGAACCAGGTCACTTGAATTAAATGAGGAGGATGAAAATGGGCCTCGGGCCCAGATTTCGGTATCTAATATCATGCAGGGGCACGAACATAAGAAGAAACAGGGTAAATGGATTTTTGACTGCAGCACCACAAATACGATTACCTATGATCCATCAGATATTTTCTCCATGGGAGAATCCTGCAAAAGAGTTGTTCAGACTGCGAAAGGTGAATTTATTCCGGTTAAAGGAATGGGTGTTATCACCATCTCTCCTACTATCCAGTTATCAAATTGCTTATATGTGCTTTCGTTATCTTACAAGTTATTATCTATCAGCCATGTCTCGAAGGAATTGAATTGTGTGGTTATGATGTACCCTACCTTCTGTGTGTTACAGGATATCCATTCGAGGAAGATAATTGGGCGTGGAACTGAGAAGGATGGCTTGTATTACGTTAACGAAGTGGATTCGATACCAGGAAGGATACTCTTGACTCATGGCTCTAGCTCCTCTAAAAGTTGGTTGTGCACTGACGTCTAGGTCATCCATCTCACAGGTATTTTAGCAAATTATTCCCTCAAACTTCTACCATTCCCTTGAACTGTGAAACATGTGCTTTATCTAAAAGTCATAGACATTCATTTCCTATTTCAAATACTCGTGTCCTGCATATTTTTTCCTTGATGCATTTGGATGTTTGGGGACCTGCCCCTGTTATTGGGGGATAGGTAGTTTGATATTTTTTTTCTATTTATTGATGATTGTTCTAGGCTGACTTGGGTTTATTTCCTTCGGCATAAATCTGAAATTTTTGAGAAATTTACTCAATTTTATCAAATGATTCTCACTCAGTTCAAAAGCAAAATCCATATTCTTAGGTCTGATAACGGGGGAAATTTGTCAACAAACAAATGGATGAATTTTTTCTGGAAAAGGGGATGATACACCAAACCACTTGCTCATATTCTCCCAAACAAAATGGTATTGCCAAGAGGAAAAATCATTTTTTGCTAGAAATCACTCGAGCTCTTATGATTGAGTCTAAAGTTCCCAAAAATTTCTATCCAGAAGCAGTGTCTACTGCTACATATTTAGCTAATCGGCTTCCTACCAAGATTTTGAATTTTCAAACTCCTATTCAGTCCTTATCATATTATTCTCGTCTTCCTCCACCATTGACTGTTACTTCCGAGTCTTTGGTTGCACTATATATGTTCATGTTCCGAAGGTGCACAGGTCCAAATTCGATCCTTGTTCAGAGAGATGTGTGTTTGTTGGTTACGGGAAGTCACAAAAGGGGTATCGGTGTTATAATCCCCTCACTGGATGGATGTTTGTCACCATGGATTGTGATTTTGTCGAGACTGAGCACTACTATTCTAGTTCTCCAGCTATCCAATCAAGAAGTCAGGGGGAGAGTGATTATGACGTTCGTGATTGATTGAGCCCATCTTCCAGCAAGCCGCCACAGTCCACGATTGTGCCTCATGCACCATCGCTCCCATCAACTTCATCCACACACCCTCCTACATCATCTCATGTGCCTTACGCACCAGCACTACCTAGTCCTGGTCATGAGTCAAGTAGACCACCTACTCCGAAACACGACGACGATGGGTTACAGTCAGACTTAGCAGGGTTGCCCCAGACATCTTCTCTGATGGAAACTCCGGTAAGTACACCATTCTCTGATTCAGATGATTTTGTTGTGCTCACTGATCGTGATACAGGATCCCAGCCTCCTCCTGTTTGAGTTCTTTCTGATAGGTCCACTCGGGGAATTCCACGAAAGAGGTTCACCCCGGAACATGACCCAAAGACTAAGAGGTACCCTATTGCTGACATTGTGAGGGGGAGCATGTCTGCATCCGCCCAAGCATTTGTTGCCACCATCTATAGTGAGGATATTCCTCGCAATGAGACAGAAGCACTATAGATTCAAGAATGGAAACAGGCTATGGAAGTTGAGATGAGTGCCCTTGAGAAAAACAAGACATGGGATGTATGTGACCTACCTCCGGGGAAGAAAACTATTGGATGTTGCTGGGTTTTATTATCAAAAGGAAAGTAGATGGGTCGATTGAGAGGTTCAAAGCTCGGCTAGTGTCAAAGGGATATACTCAGACATATGGAGTAGGTTACTCAGAAACTTTTTCTCCAGTGGCCAAACTCAATACTATTTGGGTTTTATTCTTGCTTGCAGCAAACCTCAATTGGCATCTACATCAGTTCGATGTGAAGAACGCTTTCTTGTATGAAGATCTAGCTGAGGAGGTGTATATGGCCACACCATCGGGTTTCTCGTCAAATTTTCAATCTCATGAGGTGTGCCGACTGAAGAAAGCTTTGTATGGTTTGAAGCAGTCACCTAGGGCTTGGTTTGGGAGGTTCACTGTCGTTATGAAGAAATGTGGATACTCGCAGAATAATTCTGATCACACCTTGTTCTTGAAGCGTCGAGACTAGGGTATCACATGCCTTATTATCTATGTTGACGACATGGTCATTACTGGAGACGATGTTGAGGAAATCGTAGAATTGAGGAAGAACTTATTCCGAGAGTTTGATATGAAGGATCTGGGAATGCTGAAGTATTTCTTGGGGATTGAAGTAATGCGGTCCAAACAGGGGATATATATTTCTCAGAGGAAGTACATTCTGGATCTTCTTGCTGCGACAGGGTTACTTGAGTGCAAACCAGTCGATACACCTATGCCGCCTAATCTCAGATTGAGGATAGTAGAGGGAGCTGAGCTTACTGACAAGAACAGATACCAACATTTGGTTGGAAAGTTGATCTATCTTGCACACACGCGATCGAATATTTCTTATCTCGTGGGGGTTGTGAGTCAGTTCATGTACAGCCCCCAAAAGGTTCACATGGAAGTCGCCTTGAGGATACTATGCTACCTAAAGGGGACACCTGACACAGGCGTCTTGTACGGCAGACATGAACATCTAAGGATTGAAGCATACACAGATGCTGATTGGGCCGGGAGTCTTATGGATAGGCGACATCCGGTTACTTTACCTTTGTTGGAGGTAACCTTGTCACATGAAGAAGCAAAAAGCAGAAGGTGGTAGCAAGATCGAGTGCTGAGGCAGAATTTAGAGGAATTGCCAGAGGAGCGACTGAGGTCCTATGGCTCGTGAAGCTGATGACTGAGTTAGGGTATCCACCCGAGGATTCGTGTCCCTTGATGTGTGATAAAATGGCCGCGATCCACATATCTGAGAATCCAGTCCAACATGATCGTACGAAATACGTGGAGAATGATCGCCATTTTATCAAAGAGAAACTTGAAGGCAAGATTGTCGCCCTACCATTTGTAAGGTCTGAAGACCAATTGGCGGACATTCCGATGA
>JAOYMZ010001514.1:0-25025 GCA_025802335.1 Pinguicula primuliflora | reverse complement strand
GCTTTGTCGTGAGCAGGTACTCCGGGATACATCAATGATTCTATACTCACCGGAATGCAGTTTGTTGATGGCCTAGATGCTTTGTTTTTCGTATCAAGGTGGTCAATGCATCAACTGGTAAGTTAATGCTTTAAAGAATATTTTTTTCAATATAGAACCTGAAATCAATGGGAAGAAGGGCAATGGGAAGAACCGATTCCCGAACCGATTTCCGAACCGATTCGCGAACCAATTCGCGAACCAATTCCCGAACCGATTCCTGAACCAATTCCCGAACCAATTCCCGCATTCCCAAATTCCCGATTATTTTGGGAATGCGATGGACGGGTTCGGTGCCGAAATTTTGGCATCAAACCTAAACGGAACGGTTCCGGGTATTGCTAATACCCAAACCGAATTTCGATTTGTCCACCCCTAGAAGAGAGTAAACATTGTTCACTTGAAACTTAGCGAAGAGTTCCTAACTAATTTCAATTGCTCATTTGAGAATCAGTAAAACTTGTTTTTATTTGTAATAATTGATCTCTCGGAAGTTCCAAAAAGAGGTTGTTTCATAAAAAAAATAGAATTAAGTTACTTATCCAAAAAAAAAGTTACATGTCCGGAAGGTGCTGGCTGTACATATCAATCTCACCATCAAATTGATCTTAGTCTTCTGTCTCTTCAAGTTATGTTGAAAAGTTATTTTTGGCTTTTCAATCATAGAACTTCTTTTTATAATATTTGTGATTTTGACTTTTGATAATGGACCAGCGGTGGAAAAGTCCCCAGAAGGCCAAAAGTTAAAAGCTCACTTGGAGTAGTTTTGTAAAGGCTTAAGGCAGTGAGAATTGTGTAATTATTTCAAAACGTACTTTTAAGATAATTTTGTCTATATACAAATCAATAATAACAAAATAACCAAAAATTTTCTCGTATTATATCCAGTTTGTCACATTATTTTTTTAACTTTTGTTACAGTGAAGTCTTCACTGCAAATACTTTATAACGTTTTTATAAAGACACATTTTTTCTAAAGTTCTACTTAAAAATTACAAGTATTTTTTCAGTATAGGTTTTTTTGAACTTGTTCTCCAGTATATTTCAGGTTCTTAGACAAAAAGCAACATCTATGAAGGAAGACTATACAGAGATATCTACAACTGTAAGATGTTTAAACACTCATCTGATCGACTAACCCTTAAGTGCAAATGTTAACTTTACCACGAGCAATCTGACTTTTGCTAAAGAAAATTTAGATGTTCCTAGACTAATTAACCTATAATTACCAAAAAAGACTAATCAACCTATAATTACCAAAAAAGACTAATCAACCTATATTAAGAACATGGTTTCAAAAGTTTATGTTGTTTTGTGTTCAATTTGCATCTAATTGTAATTTATCTGTTTACTTGGTTCTTTATTTGTATAGGCATTTATTTTATTTCGGATATGTATAGTGTATGGTTGAGATAAGTAGTTTATTTCTCAGGAATGCTACGCTTACAACCTTTTTTAATGCAGAATGTTGTATATTCATCAAAACGACGTCGTTTTGTATTTTCACACTTTTTTTTCACTACTGAAAATACAAAACGACGTCGTTTTGATGGGCATACAACATTCTGTATTAAAAAAGGCTGTATGCTTAGCATTTTTGATTTTTTATGCATATTATTCAATGTCAACAATATCATACAATTTTTTGATCATACAATATCTCAAACAATTTAATTGAAGCCATGAATATTTTATAGAACAACAAAATATATCAGATATTATGTATGATGATTGATGTAAGAGAAAAAAAAATTATATTCTCTAAACACATGATGCAGTCATGCAGACGCGGTCGCATTAGCTTAGAAGGATTTCAAAAATGTTTCTTTATGTATTTATATATTTTCTTTAAAATATACTATTTTTTTTATTAATTAAAATAATGTTTTGTTTATTAAAATATAATTTTTTTGAAATTTTTATTTTTTGGAATTTTTTAAGCGGGGCAGGATTTGCTAGTGCACTGGCCAGCCCCCGGGCAGGCAGTGGCCGCCGAGTGCCCATCCCGCCTATTAGCGTTCATGCCGAGCAACTCATATACTTATTGTGTTGATGGCATTTTTCTTCCCTCACGGTTTCAACTCATTCCTCCATGTCAATGTCCGTAAAGAGGGTGGAACAAGGAATGGCTTTCGAGATCTACTAACGGAAAAGAGAAAAAAGACCCTACAACATACGCCTTTGACAGCTTTGTTCTAACTTCCAAGAAGCTAAATCCAGGGACGAAAGGAAATTGAATTTCTTCCCCTAATAGGGAAAAAAAGACTTTATTGGGTGAAGGTCTTTGGGAGGAAGTGTAAATGTAACTATCTATACATGTTAATTTTTTACTTGTTTTCTTCTCCCATATTACAATCTTTCCATCTCGTCCATTCACTTGGAGGAAAAGAGACCAACTTTAGACAATTGGAAAAAGAGGTTGCCTCGACTAAAAGATGATAGAAAAAGAGTTCAAGTGGATGGAAGAATTCAAATGGATTACAACTCTTTTCAGGAAAGAAAAATTGCCGAGTTGGTGAAACAAATTTGTGACTCGGAACTATGAATGGAGGGCAACCAAACCATAACTTTTATTTATTTTTTTGGCGAGGAAAGGAAAGATTTTTTATTATGGAGGAAAGAAAATTAAGATAGGCAGGATTTTGAAATTTCACAAGAATGATTTAACATCAAGCACAATTTGGAAAGAAGAAGAAAAAAAGATGTTTTGTCATGGTCACTACTCAATTATGAGATCTGCTATGCCGCAAGAATTAATGGAGGAGGAAGCACAGAAACACTAGGTGGCAGCATACCATTCGTTCAAGGTGTGACTCACACTTAATGGTCATCCAATAACATTCTGCCACATTGGATTATTGTGCTTCCTGGGTGGGTGCGTATAGTTTGTTCCCTCAATTATAAGGGAGAGACAAGTGTACTATTCTTATATCAAAACATGGTTATTGATTTGAATGCGTGCCTGGTAAATAAAAATTCAAATTTTCATTCAATAGGAATAATAAATATTTCAAAATGTCATGAAAGCAAATATCAAATTGAAGCACACTATTCGCTAATCCACTGTGAGAAACTTACCGGATATATATTATTTATAAAAAGAGAGTAAAGAGAAAAAAATATTAATTTAATAATAAAAATTAACATTTAACAAAACAGAAAAGTCGGATTCGTAGATTACAAAGTATAATTTAAAGTGTGTTTTTGAAAATTGTTTTAACATAGAGATTATGCAAAAGTAGTGCCATTAGTCGAGATTGTACATACCAAATGTAATATAGATTCTCACTATCGGCAATGACCAAAATAGGCGGGAATTAGGTTTTCTCCCAGGCACTCTTCCCGAGTAAGGTACACCGTCACATTTCATCGCCATTAACCAATCAAACCCGTCGGAAACAACCACACTCCCTCCCGGATGGGTAGTTGAACACACTAAGCTCCCCACCTATCTCCTCGAGTGAGCTCTGAAAGCTTTGTAGAAAGGTTGAAGAAGAGATAGAATTGGAAGAGATTTTCCTTCACTTGTTGTATAGAGTACAAGTATTACATTGATATATAGGAGTAGTGACTAGTGTTCTAGATGGTAGGTATTGACCTTCCATACTTGTCTATAAACCTTGCTATACATATATACAATTATGCCTTGATTGAAGGATCCTTGATTTGCTCTTCCTTGACTTGTGTTCTTTCCTTAACACCTCCCCTCAAGCTAGCAGGTAGGGATCGAACCGTTAGCTTGTTACGAAGATCTAGGAATCGCGAAGTACCCAGGCCTTTAGTGAATATGTCCTCAACCTGATCTTGCGTGGGAATGTACTTGAGCTGAATGTCTTTGTTCTGCACTTTTTCCCGGATGAAGTGGTAGTCAACCTCAATATGCTTTGTGCGTGCATGGAAGACAGGATTGGAAGCCAGAGACATAGCACTTATGTTATCACACCAGATTACGGGAACATGCCTCAGGGGAATGTGTAAGTCTTTGAGAATCATCCGAGTCCAATACAGATCAGCTGTAGTATGTGCCAGAGCTCTATATTCAGCTTCTGTGCTCGAGCGTGCCACGACATTTTGCTTCTTTGTTGTCCATGAAATTAGATTGGACCCCAGAAAGACACCAAATCCAGATGTAGAGCGACGATCTTTCCTATCTCCGGCCCAATCAGCGTCACAATATGCTTCGAGTGTTAGGGTAGGTGATACTGCTTTAGTGAAAGAAAGTCCATGAGTAATTGACCCCTTAAGGTAACGGAGAATCCGTTTGGCCGCCTGCCAGTGACAAGAGAGCGGCTGTTGGAGATATTGACACAGCTGATTGACCTGAAAGGCAATGTCTGGACGAGTAAGAGTGCAGTACTGGAGCGCTCCCACAGTGCTTCGGTACAAAGTAATCTCAGGCGTAGACAGGGGGTCCCCTATCATGTCCTTGGCACGAGTGTCTGTAGAAGAAGGTGAATGTGTAGGTTTTGCACCAAGCATCTTTGTTCTTTCCAGCAAGTCATAGATATACTTGCTTTGCCGAATATGTAGTCATGTCTTATCCCTTGTCACATGCATCTCTAAAAAGTAACTGAGCTCCCCCAAGTCACGAATTTTAAACTGAGCCTGAAGGTATCGAACTAGAGCAGCAATCGTTGGCTCATGTGTACCAGTGATCAAGATATCGTCCACATAAACAAGGATGTAAATGTGAATATCAGCCTGATGAAGGGTGAACAAAGATGTATCCAGCTGAGAACACTGAAAGCCATATGACAAAGACTGGTGGACAAGGTGGCATACCATGCTCGAGGAGCCTATCGAAGACCATAAAGAGCTTTATGTAGACGACAGACATAGTCGGGATGAGTTGATGAAATAAAGCCCATTGGTTGTTCCATGTACACTTCCTCAAGGAGTGCACCATTTAGAAAGGCATTGGAGACATCAAGTTGTCGAATGGGCCAAGTGAACTGTACCGCGAGACAGAGTAGTATACGAATGGTGGAGGGCTTAATGACAGGGCTAAATGTTTCCTCATAGTCAATACCATATGTTTGCTCAAAACCGCGTGCCACCAAGCGAGCTTTGTAGCGTTCAACAGTGTCATCGGACTTTGTTTTAACTTTGTAGACCCATTTGTTGCGAATAATATTCTGATTCACTGGCCTGGGGCAAAGGGACCATGTAGCATTGGCCAAGAGAGCATCATATTCTTCTTTCATTGCCGCACACCATTACAGAGAAGACTTGGCCTGTAGGTAAGTGGTGGGTTCTCGAGGAATCTGCACACTGGTCAGAGCACACACAGGATACTTGGATGCAAAGTACATATGATAATCAGGGAAAGATTTGGGCTTGATGACCCCTGTTTGACTACGAGTGACAGGTCGTGTGGAGTTGTGTGGGATAATATGACTCGCTGGAGCTACTGATGGAGGGTGCTCCATACCTGAGGTGTCACGGGGCAGATCAGAGTCGATGGACCCCACCAAGCGCATGCCTGATCCAGAGTCAGCAGGTGGGTCAAGGCCCGGAGACGTACCACCTGAAACCTCAAGATTCGGGATTGCTGGGGTGGTCGCATCTACTAAGTCCTCTCGTGGCAACTCTGGAATGGAATGTGACGTTGCATCATTGGTCAGTGGGGTTGCCGCAGAAGGTGGGTCAAGGCTGGGTGGCATACCACGATCCGAGGCGCCAGTGTCCAATGATGCAAGGTCACTGACAGGTGGAGAGTGAACCAAATCAGGCAGGTGTGAGGGTACAGACAAAATAGGAATACCTGAAGAAGGCAACTGAGCGGACGACGACCCCTCTGCAGAAGCTGTGGAATGGCCTTGATCCAGTAACCCTGGAAAATGCCTCTCATCGAATATCACGTTGCGGGATATGTAGACGCGTTTGGTCTGGGGTTCATAACACTTATACCCTTTGTACTGCGTACTATATCCTAGGAAGACACACTTCTTGCTCCGACACATAAACTTTGTAGTGTTATAAGGGCGCAACAGAGGATAACAAGCACAGCCAAAGACTCTGAACATGGAATAGTCGGGTGTGGTGCCATAAAGCAGTGAGAATGGACTTTTATAATTAAGAAGTGGTGTAGGCAAGCAATTAATGACGTAATTCGCCGTAAATATAGCATCAGGCCAATAGGTGCGAGGTATATGTGCTCTGGCTAAGAGACATAAGCTCATATCAGCTAGATGACGATGTTTACGTTCTGCCACCCCATTCTGTTGTGCTGTGTGTGGACATGATATACGATGCATAATGCCATGTTTGGTCAAAAAATCCTTGAACGTAAGCGACATGTATTCACCACCGCCATCACTTTGAAACTGTTTGATTTTTCTGGAAAACTGATTTTCGACAAGAGCTTTAAATTCGATAAAGCTTTTAAAAACATCAGATTTATGGACAAGTGGATATAACCAAGAAAATCGTGAAAAGTCATCAATGAAAACAACATAATATCGAAAACCAGTATTTGAAGAAACCGAAGCAGACCACACATCAGAATGAATTAAATCTAGCGGAAAATTCGAACAACGTGCAGAAGATGAAAAGGGTAGCTGTTTACTTTTGCCCAACTAACATGCCTCACAGAACTCCAAACTTCTAGATCCAGAGATAGGTAATTTATTAGACTGAAGTAAATGACTGACTATAGGAGCGGCAGAGTGACCTAATCGTTCATGCCAATTATTGAACGACGCCTTCACACCAACCATACCCGTCAGTGCATATTTTGGAGTTGAGGCATTTGATAGGTCTACTGGATAAAGCCCGTTGACACTAGGCCCCTGCAGGAGGGTCCTCCCCGTTTGATTTTCCTTCACAAGGTAACCAAATTTAGTGAGTACAAAATAACAGTCATTATCAGAGCAAAAATTATGAATAGAAAGTAATTTTGCACATGCATCAGGACAATGAAGGACTTTGGAAAGTGTAAGGGAGCCAGATGGTGTATTGTATTTTAATGACCCGGTGTGTTGGATTTTGAGAGACTCTCCATTACCTACAACAACCGTGTTTCCGCCGGAATAGTGCTCCTGCAAAGAAAGATTGGCCAGATCGTTAGTAATATGATTATTGGCTCCGGAATCTGCAAACCATAGATCATTATCGATAGAATTGCTGGACTGAGCTGCCATGGCCATGAATTCTGCGGGAGGTCGTCTCCCCTGGAAAGAATAGTCCATCCGATTAAAGCAATCCAACGCAATATGGCCAGTACCACTGCAGATCTGGCAAGCGTATGGATTGGACTGCAGTGTCTGGGCCCGAGTTGGGCCTGAAATAGGGCCAGACTGTTGCCAGTAGCTCCTGTTTGGGCCAGATGAGGCCCCTTCCGGTCCAGGCCCGAGAAGGCCCTCCCGACTGCTGACATGGGAGTTGGGCCTCATAGTATTCGTAAACTGTTGCTGCTGCTCTCTGTTATATCCAGAAGTCCCAAAATTTCCACGAAGGAAGGAGCGACTATCTCTTCCCCGACCAAAGCGCCTGTTGCCTCTGTTTCTACTGCCAAATCGGCCACTGTACCGACCACGGCTGCCGCGAAACGAAGCCCGTAACCTGGCGGGATCTCCATATTCAATTGTATCACAGGATGACCAGAGGGCTACCATTTCTGGCTCGGGCGGCGTCGGAACAGCAATAAGGGTTTCATAGGTCAGTAGTTCTGTCTCAAAATCCTCAAATGACAAGTTTCCGTTCCGTCTGGCGAACGAAATGTGGGGAATAAACATGTGAAATGCTGGATTCAGCCCTCCAGCAACGTAATCGATGAGTTCATCATCTGAGACCACTTGACCTGCCGCCGATAGTTCAGCTCGGAGTAACTTGGCGGATTGAAGGAGCACTGCACAGGTTTGCTGTCCCTGTTTCAGATTTTGTAATCTCCGCTTCAGATTTAGCATTCTTGAAGCGTTTTTCGGCGAAAAACGCCTTGACAGTTTTTCCCAAACTGTGTTTGCACTGGTAAGTCCGTATGTCTCTTGAAGGACTTCAGTGGACAAAGATCCGTTGATTAGCACAAGAACAAGCTGATCCTTGCGGCTCCATTCCTGAAAAGCTGGATTGATATGCGGTTCTGGTATGTTTTTACTCCCTCCTTCGATCAATTCTTTACCAGAGACATTATCCTTTGCTGGTATATGAGTTTCAGGACAGAGAAGTGTTCCATCTGCGATGGACATCAAGTCATGGCTCTTTAGTATAGGGACGATTTGTGACATCCAGGCCAAGTAATTTGTAGAGTCAAGTTTAACGGATACAAGCTGTGACAGATTGAGATTGGTAGAATTCATCTTGAGGGTTGTGTTTTGTGTTGAGTTGAGAAAAGAGAGAACAGATTCAGACGAGAGAACAGATTCAGAAGAAGTGAGAAGTGGTGGGAATTAGATGGGTGGATCAGGCGTACAAATTCAGAAGGAGGACAGAAGAGATGATCAGACTTGAAGTTTTGATGATTTGGATGTACTAGAAGACTGAGGGAAGGAGATGATCAGACTTGGATTGGACCAAACAGTGTGGATCCTACTTCACTTCTCAAACTGTGTGGATCGTTTCTGTTGCGTGAGCAAATCGCTCCGATACCATGAAAGCTTTGTAGAAAGGTTGAAGAAGAGATAGAATTGGAAGAGATTTTTCTTCGATTGTTGTATAGAGTACAAGTATTACATTGATATATAGGAGTAGTGACTAGTGTTCTAGATGGTAGGTATTGACCTTCCATACTTGTCTATAAACCTTGCTATACATATATACAATTATGCCTTGATTGAAGGATCCTTGATTTGCTCTTCCTTGACTTGTGTTCTTTCTTTAACAATTTGAACCCATAAGTTTTGAGTACAATTATCACTTTTAGACTACTAGGCCAATGAGTTTTGACTATATCGCTTCTTATTCACACTTTTTTTTCATGCGCACAAGATGTTCGATGAAATTCCCAACTGATTTCCCGCTCAACTTTGTTTATTTGCCAAAGGTGTGCTGGTGGAAATTCCTGTAATGCCCTGCACTACACTATTCATGGCTTCCCAAGCAATGATGCTGGTCCCAATAACTGTAGCCTTGCTATGATGGAGATGTCATTTTCCTCCATAGAGCTAATTAATGCTAAAGAAGAAAAATCGGACACAAACAACCAATAGCACACATCCATAGGAAAATCTATGCACCGAGAGACTGTTTGTTTTCATGGAATTCTTGGACGACCCTAATAAATGGATATTTAATCCTAACATCAAGTGCAATAAAATTGTTGGTGATGAGCTCGAATCACCGCCAGAATATACGACTTTTAATTTCCTATGTATAGACTTTCCATTGTTGTGATCAATTTCGATAATGAAAAATTGTGCTTGATTAATGCGGAGAAGTCTTACCATCCACAGTTAGTTACACGCATTATATGAATATGATTGTGGAGTGCGCAAAGTTGAAACCTTCAAACCCTATAATAAATACTACTTCGAAAGAAGGTTTCCTCATGAGAGATTTTTTTCCTTATTCTTAGGCTTTTTGGCCTATTTTCAATCCTCATCTCATGCATAATCACTTACATTATAGATGTGGTGCATCTCTTGGCAAGACAATGATGATACCATCTTGTACCATCATTGCATGTACTGAAACATTACCCCCCACCACATGGCCTCATATATTTGCTCAAACCTTGATAACTACTTGTGTGTTATCACAGTACAAGGAGGAGACCTTCATTTGCATATATTGTCCCTTCTAAAACTCCAACAAACATATCCCATTCTTGTGAAATTCGTTACAACACTTCCAAACATGTGTATGGGAGGCACCGAGGAGTGGATCCAAGTACAAAATCTTCGCTTTTCGACGCAGAAAAGGAAGGCAGGTAGACTTCGGGTGCCCGGACTGATGAGGTATGAGTCGTGGTCTTATAAGAATATTACGGGCTTTTTAAAGCTCATTTATCATTAACGCGTGACCTCGCTCCATCAAGTTTGGACTAAAAAAAAGTTGTGGTTTTATTAGCGTTATCTTGTTCTTTTGAAACGTGCATGAGTCTATTGTGTTCTTTGATCACTCAGAAGGAGATGGAGGGATATGGGAACTAAAAACTTGAAGCTGTACATTGAAAACATCATCATTCTTAGAGAAAATGAGAGGCTGCGGTTGAGGGCTACTGTTCTACACAAGGAGAATCTTGCTCTGGTAGCTGAGTTTCAGAAGAAAGTCTGTGAAGATGATTTCATTGCTACAAGAGTTACTGCTCCTTGTAAAATGGTTGGTCTTGGAACCATTTAGGAGTCTATTTGGGTCATGGATGCTTTCAATTAGGGCCAAAGTGGAATAAGATGGTAGCCAAGATACCTGAATAAATACCTTGTGTGATGTATATTGAATTCATTGAGATTCAATCCTTAAGATTTTGCATGTTTATAGAGGCTCATTTCCTCTTTTCGGAACATCAAACACGAAACTACATTACTTGTGAGCTGGATAACTTCCAATTTAGAGGTCTATGATTCGATACTCTTACATATAAAAAAACGGGAATATTTAATAAGGGCCAGGTTCCGTGACCCTGAGTTTTCACCTGATTTTAGCCCTGATTTTTCAATTCCGGTCACTAGGGTTGTCCATTGTCGGAATTGGACACATCGTTAGAAAGCTTATACATAGGAGATCATGTGTTCAAATTTTGGCCCGATTTCGGCGACTTCGTCGCCGAAATTTTCTAAAATCCTATTTAGGACTACTTAACCCAAGAGGGAAATGTGAACCATCCGTTAAACGGTGATAACGTCATCGGAATATCACCAAAACTTGACACATATGATCTCCTATGTATAAGCTTTCTAACGATGTGCCCAATTCCGTCAACGGACAATCCCATTGGTCGGAATTGAAAAATCAGGACAAAAATCAGGACCATATAACCTTCCCCATTTAATAATTCTCTAATCTGCCTACATCATTCATCACTGTTATTAGTAGGATTCAGTGGGTACAATGAATAACTTTTGGAAAAAGTTTTGGAGTTTTTGACCGGCTGTAAAGCATATACCAGATTTTCAATCAAAGGAAATCATATAATGTCATTTTTTGTCCACCAAGAGTGATCAACGAATTTGACTTGTTATTGACACAAAAAAGAACAATCAACACCAGCACAACTACAAGATGAGGATTTTCAAAGCGGGTCATCATAGCCAGGCCAAGAACAAAATTCATTGGTATCATGGATCTGATGAACAAATTCACGGTGTTTAGAATAGAGTATCTTCGAGGTTTGCTATACCACAAGAAAAATTGGAGCAACAAGCACAAAAACACCGCACGACAGCATACCATTAGTTCAAATTGGTTTTTAGCTAATCCAACACTATTCCTGTGTTTCTTGCCCCCAATTTTTCTTGTGGTATAGATTTTTCATACACTATCTCACCAGCCATGATGAAGGTGTCAGCACACTTTTTTGCACGGATACAACTGATGAACTTCACAGCTAGGCAGCCCTCAAAAACAATGGTAGACGATTAGATTAGAGGACAAAGAAATGAGACCAACAAAGTGCCTAAATTTTGGCTAAGTGATGAGGAGATGTTGTGCACTTGAGCTGCAAATTTTACCAACATATAATTCAGAAGTCCTTTGGTCGTTCTTCTTCTGATGATATGTAGATCCGGTAGGCCGCAATGCACATCGTTGCGTTACCGATTACAGTTAGTGCTGCTTGAAGACCCACCAAGATCTGGTCGACACAGAAGAAATGACAAGAATGATATTTAGAGATGAATGATTCAGAAAAGATCTACTTCACCCACTCCTCCTGCCCTTCTCCATCTATTGTAGTAAGTCGACAACAAATTCACATAGCCAAAGATGGGTAGCAGATCAGGAGCAACCAAATCACACAATAAACTGATAGCGACAATTGCACTCATACGTCACGGATTCAAATCCACATTACATATAAAGAAAACTTTGCCTTCACTTCGATATCAAACCCAAATAGCTCAACTGGTGAGATGAGTATCTTCCAATGTGGGGGTAAAAGGGTCGATATCTTTGCCTATCCAAAAAAGCTGATAAATAACGCTTAATGTGCAAAGGTACTATAAAAGGAGTACTTCATCAAACTAGCAATACCAAGTTCCTTGTAATAATGATTGATTTCTAGTAGTTCAAGTGGTGAGCAACCCATTTCACAACTTGGAGGTTTAGGATCAATACTTTGGAGCAGCTATTACCTAAAATTTTGGCCTATCAAAAGAAAAGTTCCTTGTAATAATCAATAGAAGGAACGTACCTCGAGGGACTCCGAATTGTAAAAGAAATGCCATGTGCAAGCACAAAGCGCTCCACCGAGCAGAGGCACCTACATATGTACATAGTTTATCAAGCTATACAAACAATCAGTGTTCGAGAAAGTGTTAGGCGGACCCTGGGCGGCCAGGGCTCGTTCAGCGCCTATGCGGCCTAAGTCGTAATTCGGGCAAGGCGGATAGCAACATACTAGCGCTTAGGCGGTGCCTAAGCGGCATAGGCGACCTACTTGCAAACAATGGAACATCAGAAAGTTCACATGTAACACTGAATAGGGGAGTAACTATGGTTTCATGAGCATGATTATCCAGTTTCATCAGAAGCACTTCACAAAACAGTACAAGACCAACAATTAAAGCCTGATTTAACATAAATAATAATAATTCACCATTCCCCAAGAGAGGCCCTTCCAAGCTTCATAACCAGATTTTTCTCCGTACTGCCACACCAAAGCCATAGCTGTAGCCCTTTTAAGAAAACAGGGACTTTTATTTCTATAGAAATACATGATAAGAACTGAAAGAGCAATCTAAATAAGCAGCTGTATGACATATGAAGGGGCAGAACTTTGGGTCAATACCAGCTCACTAAAGATGGCACTTCCATTCGAAATAAATCTCAACAAATTAGGTATTTCATCATTTACCATTCAACAACACTGGAGACGTGGACAGCCCAAGTTGGAAGAGAGAGGGCATTCGAGGGCTCAACGATAACTGGAGACTCTGCAGCGATGGAGGGTCCTGCAAGGGAGACGAGGGTCATTCCAGCAGCTGCCATCAAGATGGATATGCATTTCGAGCGTTGAGAGCGAGTAAGAATGTGTCCTTTGGAAGAGAGATTTCTCTTCGCCGCCAAAGGTTGAATCTTGGAGCAAGGAGTAGTGTTGAAGTGGTGGGATTGTTTGTAATTTTGGAGAAATGTTGATTTCTGAAGATGGAGACAATTCAAAATTTCCATTTTTAGGGGAATGTAGTAGAACTAAGAGACCAGGGATCCCCTAAATCAGATGAAGCGCCCAGACGAGAGACGAAAGAAGCGTGGCCGATTTGGGATTGGAATGTTAGTTTAGAAGATTGAAATGCTTTCACATGGACCTTTTTTTTTTTTTTTTTTTTTTATGCATGTAAGTTGGGGGAAATATTTCCCGTCCTTTCCAGTATTCGAGAGTTTTTTCATTCTCGACTAATCTAGAGGGCCTGCACACAACTCAAAGGCTCTTATGGATTAGATCTGGCCAAGCGCTTTTGTTGGGCTTGAACTCGAGACCTCTTATTCAGGAGTTCACCTAATTGCCACCAGACCAAGCTGCCTTAGTTGCTTCACATGGACTAACTTCACCGAAAATTTTCTAATCTCGAACGATGTCACGAGTGTTCCGAATTTTAATCTTGATAAGTATTTTTATGTTCCGAATTTTAATCTTGATCATCCATTTGTTGATCTGACTGCCATGAGTGAATTACTTAGTTTTGAAATACTGCTGATCTCGGACGTCGGATCAAGATTGTACAATCAGCGTTAGAATTCGAGAGGGTCCGATAGTTCATTGTTTTTTCATTAAAGTGTGGTAAAGCCCGCGTGCATATGATTCAAAGCCTTTTATGTACTTGACTTTTTCCATGTTCATGAGAAATGCACAATAACTTGCTATTTCCATCAAATAACCAACTGTTGCAGATACATAATTATAATTATA
Source organism: Pinguicula primuliflora (assembly GCA_025802335.1). NCBI lineage: Eukaryota > Viridiplantae > Streptophyta > Magnoliopsida > Lamiales > Lentibulariaceae > Pinguicula > Pinguicula primuliflora. The sequence goes on along the minus strand of JAOYMZ010001514.1, from coordinate 10,984 downwards.
GACAGTATCAGTGTCCTCCATCTGATCTCTCTGCCCACTTATCACAGCAACAGACATTTACATCTTTACTTTGTCTCTTATCTGTACTCCTTGTGGGTATCACCATCTCCTAAATTCTGCTTCCCTTTGCTTGGAACAAATGTAAGTGGTGATTGCTTTGTTTGTTGTTTGTTGTCATATGTTTTTTTCAGCGGTCTCTTATCCTTCCCCTGTCTTGTCTTCGTAATGGCGATAGCAACATCATTTGGAAACAATGTGTTCCACACAAGAGCATGGAGTAGCGTAGAAACAAACAGTACAAATACCGTTGTAGATGACATGAATGAGAGTGTTAAAGCCAGGCACTTGCTCATCATTGAAGGCACCTCTTCTGCATATTTGATTGTTGCAATTGAAGCTGTTGTCATGGGGAATGTATAAGACCACCACGCAACCGAAAACCTGACGAAAGAGGCCACACGCAAGTTAAGATGTTCAGCTGCCGAACGTTAGGTGCTCAATAAGTTACTTATGTGACAAATTCTAATAATCCAAACACTTAGATCTGACAGTCATAATTAGAATTCGGCACATAACTCATTTATTCCCTGATGCTGTAAAACCATCACCTGAACCCCCTGAAGAAGTCGATGCGTACAATGAGAGAACAATAGAGAAACAATGCAATGAAGTAGCAAGTCCTTGCCAAGCCATCAAACTTTCCATAAATTGATGCGGATACTCATAATTAGAATTCGGCACATAACTCATTTATTCCAAGTACTTATGTGATAAATTCTAATAATCCAAACACTTATAGATCTGACAGTCATAATTAGAATTCGGCAAATAACTCATTTATTCCCTGATGCTGTAAAACCATCACCTGAACCCCATGAAGAAGTTGATGCGTACAATGAGAGAAGAATGGAGAAACAATGCAATGAAGTAGCAAGTCCTTGCCAAGCCATCAAACTTTTCATAAATTGATGGGGACACTCAATTCGGCACATAACTCATTTATTCCAAGTACTTATGTGATAAATTCTAATAATCCAAACACTTAGATCTGACGGTCATAATTATAATTCGGCACATAACTCATGTATTCACTGATGCTGTAAAACAATCACCTGAACCCCCTGAAGAGGTTGATGCGGACGATGAGAGAACAATAGAGAAACAATGCAATGAAGTAGCAAGTCATCGCCAAACCATCAAACTTTCCATAAACTGCCTCCCAAGCAACACTAGCTGCAGCTGGAGTAGCAATGAACATGGAATAGACAGGGTGAAGTTCTTTAGGCAATGCTTCACTCGTCGGCAATCTCTGGTATAGTGTCACAAACACTACAAGGTAGTGTGCAAAACCAATAGCCCACAAGAACTTCCCAGCTTCCTCCCATCCTACCCTCGCAGCAAGAATGGCCCCCACGAAATTTCCCACCACTGAGAGATGGGAGGATGGGTTAGCCACCTTGCAGAGGCGCCTTTTCCCACCGGAGAGCCACTGTCCGTAGATTTTCAGATCAAGGAAGAAGATGGGAGCCATGAAAACACACCAGACTGCTGGATGGAGAGTGCCTGAGGCGATTCTTTTCGGCACGCCGATGGCCAAGAACATGCAGACAATCCATGGGGCGAAGAAGAAGTTTACTCTGACAGGGTGGTAGTACTCTCTCTTCACTGCTTCGAAATAAAACATGCACTTGAATGTATATGTGAGGAATAATGCAACCAGGGTGGATAATGCTATTAGCCAGATGATGAGGTTGATGAGTGGTGGAACATGGAGGAATTTTGTAGCCGGGCTGTTGGCTAGTGCCTGCCAGAGAATGGCTTGGCTGCTCAGGCCCAGACAGATGCCGAAGCATCCGATTGGGAACCGAAGAAGGAACGGCCATTTTTCATGCGTGGGTAGAAGTATGGATTCAAAATCCTGCAAGAAAATGTCGTCAAACAAAATGTTGTATCATGAAAAACAAATGGTGGATGCTATTGGAAATTCTACAATTTATGGAAACTATCTCACTGCATAGTGTGCAGTATCCTGATTTGCCGGTTAGTGGGCCCATCCAAAGGTGTTGAACACCGGCCCACCTGCCGCACCAATCTCGTAATTTCACATGGACACTGCATAGTGTGCAATGAGTACACACTCCAAATCCCATATTATTATTTAAATTGACTCATACACGCACACCTGCGCATACAAGACCCCAGAGAGAATGTAAATGGTATCACACCCTAAGGGAGGATTGGGCCCATGTGGAGTACAAATTGAGGGCCAACTTTCAACCGTTTTGACTTAGTTAGACTTAAATAAACTTAAATAGAAATGTAATGCTACAATTTATTAAGCTCAAGGTTTTAGTGATATTAACATACATCTTCCTATTTAAGTTTACATACATGCGCGCACCTGTACACACATAAGAGAGAGAAAGGGTCTGTGTTCAAAGTGGTATCAGAGCGATGTACCTTGACTTGGTCTAGTTCAGGCCCTCTTAGAGCTGCAAAGTATCTTCCTGCAGGGACACTTGTGTTAGCAGAGTCATCTGCACCTTCTTCAGTTGCATCGTTGGACTTTCCAATTATTCCACTCTCTCTTCTGAATGGCAACTTAGAATTCTGTCGAACGAGACCTGATTTTGTCCTGAAAATGCTGAAGTCGCCTCTTTCCACATCTGCTGCCCCGGTTCTCTGTGCAGAACCGAATCCGCTAAAGCTTTTCCCACTTCTGGGTAAGGCTTTCCTCTCCGTTTTCCCTCCACTCAGCACTGAAAATCCTGTTTCTAGTGACACCTGCCTGCTAAAACTACCTTTACGGATTTTGATCTGCTTGTTTATGTGCTTTTCTTCTTTTCCAGACATTGTTGTGGGATTATATACCTTATTATTTTCCGTTTCCTCATCTCCTTCTTCTTCTTCTTCCGGGACTTGGAGGATATCAGGGTATATCGAGGCTTCCCTACTTTCCATTTCCAATGGTGAAGTCTGTTTGTTGCACAGTTTTGTTTCAGCATGCGTACATCTTTATGTGTGTTTTTTGCGTATTAGACACGTAGTATTAGAGCTGAGCTGTGGAGTGTGGCGTTAAATAAATCACGAGAATGGAGATATCAGATATGTGCTCTGAGTTCTAAAGTGTCTGAACTGAAACCATTGCTTTTCTGGTTGGGAGTTCTTTCCCGTGAGAGACCATCCAGATGTTATGGTTCAAATGGAGTAGGAAGAAAATGCTGTAGTAGAAAATGCAGATGCATGGTTCATATGAATATGTTATATGTTGGTGGAGAATCTAGTTGAAAAAGTGATGAAAGAAAATTATTGGGCAGAGGAGAAAATTTTGGGTACACCGCGCTGCAGTGCGGTGCAGCACCGCCATCGGCCATCACACAGTTAAATAACCGCTTAGTGCCCGGTTTTGTAGCCAACCGGGAGTGGTTGGAGGTCGGAGGGGCGGCGTCTTCCGAGGTTTCAAAGGTCAAGGTCGGAGGGGACTGCACGGAGGCGTCTTCCGATGGTCAGAAGCTTCTTCTGCAAGCTTCAAAATGAGCTTTCAGAAGCATCTTCCTCAAGCGACAGAGCTGCTCGACGGTGGAGAGCTGGTGAAGATGATGAATAGTAATGAAGAAGTGTGTCACTTTCCCATTGATTGAAAAAAATATATATAACAAAAATATTTTTAAAAAAAATTGCACGGTGCAGTGGTTTGCACCGGCAGTGCTGTTACACATTTTCAGCTTTACTATTGGGAACTTAAAAATTAAAACACCATCGAATGGGAGAACCTACTTGTAAGTTAGATTTTAGTATGCAAACATAGTGCACGAAAATTAATTCAAAACTCTGTTCGAGAAGGCGGTCAGCCTGCTTAGGCGCTAGGCAATCGCGCTTCGCCTTGCCCAAATGACACCTAAGTACCCGCTTAGAAGCACCTAAGCGGGTGCTGACCGCCTAAGCAGGTGCTGACCGCCTTTCCTGAACACTGATCCAAAATAGCATGTTCTAAAGTCACTAAGTACCAGTATTCCAGAAAGCGCTAGGCAGATCTTAGGCAACCAGAGTCCACTAAGCGCCTAGGCAAGTTTATAAGGAGTTTATGCGGGAATTCAAGAAAGATGAAGGGTGACAACCTAGCGCCTAGGCGTTGCCCAAATGACCGAGGCGACCGCCTTCTCATATGTACATATCAGAATTAATAACAAATTTATATTTCAACCACTAATATGTGTATCTTAAAGTAACATCCATCTGGTAGTTGTGGGCATAGGAAGTAACTTCCCAGTTCCCACTGAGGTATAGGATCCCAACTGCTAGAAAAAATTTGCTAGCAAGTTTCGATCTGGTCCCTTGTGGGCCAAGTTTCATTATCACAAAGAATTGACAGAAAACCCAAAGTGGACCCAACTTTTAGAAAAAAATCCCACTATATCTCTGGACATTCAAGATTCACGAGAAGAAAGACCACAAGATTCAAGCTCAGAGAAGCATCAAAACTAAGTAAAAGCCAGATGTGTTGATCAGAACGATGCATGGGGTGGGGGGCAACTTTACCTCCATAAATTACAGCAACAATATCCATAGAGTCGAGTACTTTTTCCAATGAACAGATAAGATGGTAGCAAGAGGAAAGTAAAAGAGAAACCTTTATTCTCTTGAACATTCCATACTCAAGCACAATTGAGCAAAAGCAAAACAAAGGAAGATAAAGCAGAATTAATATAGAATACAATGTAAATGTTTTTCTCCACCCCATTTGCTATACAATGGGATCATCATCAAATATCCTTTACCATGATTTGGTGGCAAGGGAAAGAAGGTTATACCGTGTTGGATGGTTCCTGATGAAGAACTGCACTGTCAATGAGCTATGACTTTTGATCTCTTCTTGGCCTCACTGTAAAGACCCACTCCCATTACGGTAATGGCGAATCCGGTTATCCCCATGACAGTCACCGGATTCCTAAATATCAACACGGAAACAACAGCGGCAACTGCAGCCTTTGCATTGCCCAATACTTGCAATGTTAAGGCGCTTGTGTGCTTTGTGACCAAAAAATTGGTCAAGTTCACTAAATATGCAACTGTGGCATTGGCTAGTAATAGAAATACCATATATCCATCTCCACTGGCCTGTTCCAGTGTCACTGAGAACACATTTCCTTCAATGTATAAAGTAAATGGAAGCAAAATCATAGCTGCCATTGGAGCCATGTACAGCAATAAATTCATGGAATGCAATTTCTCAGCTTCAGAAGTTAATAACAATCCCTGAACCACAGATTTCAATGCCCTGCCAGCAGTTGATCCAATGCACACCAAGAATCCGAAAAGATGGAAAAGCGGCTCACTATTGCTAGCCAAGACAATGCCCAATACCACAGGAAGAAGTGCCAGATAAACCTCAACAGTCTCCTTCTTACAAGTAATCACAAAAGCAAAAATAGCAGTGAAAAATGGTGTGGTCGCCCCAATAGCTTGGTTGAACGAAACAGGGAGGTACCTCAAAGAGGTATTTCCACAAACAACTGAGAAGCAGAATATGGCGCTCAAGGCAAGAATTTTGAAGAACTGGCGCCGGCTGTGTATCTGCTGGAAGGGCACAATCTCCAGCCACTTTATTGCCAACAAGCTATAAACAGCACAGGACAACATGTGCAACATGGTCAAGAAAATAGGATATCTGTACCCATAATAGCTGAGTAGATACTTGTTGAGCAGCAGGACTCCAATGTTCGACAAGTACCATGATGCAATAATGGCGGCGGTGACGATGGTGGGAGAGATCGATGAGTAATGCTGCTGCCGTATTTCTGCGGTTGGGGTCACCGGAATATCCAAGACTTGATCGTTGCCGGGTTCAAACCGGGGGTTGCTGCCCCTTCTTGTCGTCCAAGACTGTGCTTCCACCATCACAATCACGCAACCACACCCCCCTAAAGAAGATAAAGAACACAACTTTCAGGTAACCCAGTGAGTATTAGACACTTGGGTAAGTGGGATAGTCACGATATCAGAGATCTATATTTGGACATTTGATGCTTCTTCTCACTGTGCGTGCTGTGACTGTGTCGTAGTGTGTTTCGTGGAAGAGGTGAGGAGGTGGGAAGGATAGATGAGGGGTGTGGGGTTTGGATCTGAATGGACGGCAGAGATTTAGATTTACATATTGAAGAAAAATGACAGCCGTGGGATGTGGGGCGAGTGGGGCCCGGCTGAGGAAAATCATTACATTTTCCTCTCTCTGGACCCCACCGTTGTGTCGGTATATTAAATCTTCGCGCTGTATTGCTTTATCTGGATCTCGACCAGTGCGGTAGGGGTAAATGATTAGTTGTTGTTTTTAATACAAAAATTACATTTTATAATGTACGTCAAATGTTCTTGCCACTTGGTTCGCATATTAAATTGGACTAAAGGATGTTTATGACTTAAGTGAAATTTTTGTGTTTTGTATTCTTCGTGTATTTTTTTGTAAGTCATTCTTTGTGTATTTGAATCATTTTTTAGAAAGTTTTATGTGTTTAGTGGATGCTTAGGGGCATCTAGCGCATAAATGTTATAAGTAGATGCTTAGCCAGTAGTTGAACAGGCTGTAAGGTGATCACCCAATGCAAAGTAGGGATAGCGTCGGAGTTGGTATTTCAAATTGTATAGAGAGAACATATATTGGTAGAAAATGATATAACGCACTACATTACATTATCACAATACCATACATATGGACGCCTACTATTAATACTAAATTAATTGGAGTGGAAAAAGAATTAATCATAGGCGCAGTGTGCTAGTAAATGATAATGTGGTGTGTTATATCATTCTCTATATAGGTACAGTATACACAAATATAATTTGGATGTTGTTATTTCTTATCATCTTAGGGTTCATTGACTGCATGTAATAGTGTTTGATTATGAGCATAATTGCAATTTTTAACGACCATAATCAAACTGTCAAACTTGTTTACTTAGACTTTGATTTGGAGCGTTACTGGGTACAACACTCCAAATCCACCTAAAAATATCGGTGAATTGATTTGGGTAGTTATTTCAATCCCTGCAAATACATGTGATTTCGAGCGTTATGAATTTACTGAAATGTTAAAAGACGAAAATACTCTTTAGTCTTCGTCTAAATTACGAACTCACCTAGTATATAGAGAAATTTTCTCCTGCAAGACCTTATTTGTTGGACAATTCACCTTGTTTGTTAGACAATTGATATGGTCCGTCAGATTTCCATCTAATTGACAGTATTCATCCGTTGGTAATTGTAGTCACGTGAGAATTTAGTGAGGAGGGAGAATTTGTGTTTCCTTCCTCTCTCACACAACCTCCGGAACCCTGCATCTATGGACAGACGGACAGACGGACAGACGGCGTACCTGAGATTGGAACTAATTCGAAACAGATCAAGTAAATTGGTTGATCAAGTAAACAGATCAACCTCCGGAATCTCTCACACAATATTCAGATTTCAACTAATCCATATGTCTGCCGGAGATTGAGGTACAATAACTCTGCCATCCAAACAATTAACCAGCACCATCACTTTCCCCTACTTACCCAAAAAAACCATCACTTTCCCCTGTTTCAGTTTTTACTCTAGGATTAGTTGAAGGTGCAGGCTTTCATCATTATCGTCATCACTTTTGTCCTACCAAGTAAACATGTGGATAATGGGTGTTCCTGTTTCATGGCCCTTACTTTTCTGAGATCCCTGTTGGGTTATCGACCTGCAACTCTCAATTGATAAGAAATCAGTTCGAGAAAGATGGAGCCGGAAGGATTTTGAAACGCAGGGCAGGCCAAAGAAATTGTGAGAGGTAGGAAACACAAATTCTCTCTCCTCTCTAAATTCTCACGTGACTACAATTACCAACGGATGAACATTGCCCATTAGATTGAAATCTAACGGACCATATCAATTGTCCAACAAACAAGGTGAATTGTCCAACAAATAAGGTCTTGCAAGAGAAAATTTCTCTTTAATCCCCTAAGTACCATTTTTCATAGACACGATTGGGTGAGAATCCCCAATTTTGTCATATGACTCGTATGATTAAATTTTTGTGAAAATGGGCCACATAGTGTCCATTGGGCTGGCCATGTACATAATGCAGTGGGCTTGTGGAGATGTGAACACGCCCAATGGTTATCCCATGCAATCCCTTCCGAATTCCCTTTCCGCCGCGTGTGTGCCGCTTCACATTTCTCAAGGCAAACTTCCCTCTGAATCCCAATTCTGGATAAGCCTTGTGAAATTGCATAGTTTTCCTCGGTGGTCTTTTGATGTTCTCTGGTTTTGCTATCCAGGCACACAGTAGCAACTCTTTCTCCATATTTCCGTTTGACGATAGTTCAGAGGTATGGAATCAGATGTTGAAACCTTGGAGAAGACGAGTAAACTGTGCAGTCTGATGAATATTGGGAAAAAAATTCTCATAACCGGCACTCTCCTCTCTTCTGCCCCAGTTCTACTTCCTCCATTTCTCGTGATTTCTGCTTTGGGGCTGGCTGTTTCAGTCCCATTTGGGGTCATGTACGCAAGCTATGCATGCACGGATAGTATTATGAGCAAGTTGCTTCCTCCAATTCCGATGACACAAGAAGAAGAAGAAGACGATGGAGGATTGGTATCCGTCATTGATGATGGGAAAGAAGAGGAACCCAGACAAGAAGAAGTGATAGTCTCCATTGATACTGCCCAGAATTTGCCAGTTCAGAGTGATGATGGGGGGAAGAAGGGACTCGGGGAATTGTTAGAAATGAAGAGTGAAAAGGTAGTGGAGATTAAGGGTGTCCACAAGGAGAAGAAACGACTCAATGTAGTCAAGGGTATTGTGAGAAGGAGAAAGAAGAAGAAGGAAGGAGAGGGAGATGAGAAGAAGGAAGGAGAGGAACTGCACAAACAAACAGAGACCCCTGTACCTGAAAAAGCATCATTGCAGGAAGAATCAAGCAGAGTTTCCCATGAGAAAGAACCTGTGACTGGAAATGCCGCTCCACCTGCAGAAACTCGCACTGAATTGAGGGTGTCCAAAGACGAGGAAAATCAAACTATTGTGGATGTAATAACCGACACAAAGTTGAAAACTGAAGAGGTCAGTGTAATCTAGTGGGAAATCCCATTTGAACTTTCTGCTGTTACTTCACCTTTACCTTTACCTTTTGATTCTTCAGGTTGATGACAAAAAGATTTGGGATAAGATAGATGCCATCCGAGCCATCATTGGTTTCCAGTCACCTCGTCGTCCATCTTACTTCGAGGAACTTCAAGCCTTGTACCTGTGTGCAGGAATCGAGCCACCTTCATCTTCACCTGCAGGGGCGGAAGCTCATGCAGACTTTGAGAAGAAACTTGGGTTCCTCATGTCTGTGATAGGATTGAAATAGAAGAGTAATTTTGGATTTTGCTTGGATTGTTCAACTTTTCTGTTTGTTTCCTCTCGTTTTATTCCAATAAGAACCAAGACGCGCCAACAGCAAATTGAATCATACATGCATAACCAATAGTTCTAGCATCAAATCCAACTTACTGATCCTGTATCAATCACAGTAGATAACAAGGCAAGAATTGAGCTCAACTGGTATTCTGGTAAACAAGACAGTAGAAGAACCCCGCCTGATGCCTTAGATAGTTTCTTCAATATATCACTTGCCTGATGCTGCTTCGGCGGGAGTCCTTGTTGTCATCTGGTCAACGGCATGCACTCTGTCTTGGAGTTCTTCCCATATTGCCTTGTACACCATCCTCTGCCGATTAACAGCAGATTGTCCTTCGAAAGCATTAGATATTACTTGGATGCTGCACAGAATTTGATATTACTTCGATTCAGTTCAGTGTAATGTATATAGTATAGCCTACTGAAGATGATCAGTGAAGCTGTGGGGCTAGAAATGGCAAAGTCGATTCATATGCTGAAGATGAAAAATGAGAAGCTTTCACCTGACATGTCGACCATCACCATAAGCATCCTTCACAATAACAGATTCTGCGCTTAAATGTTCCTTGATCTAATGAAATACAGTGGCTTAGTATCGGACAACCAGTCTCCCTAACGAAAAGAACAGGAACATAAAACAAAACTAAACCTCAATGTAAGCGTTTGATTACTACTAGAGACAACATACAACGGCTTGACACCTCACGGGATCTTGCAGAACTAAACTAAAATGGTTCTTCTTTAATTCATTACATAGCTAATTGCACAAGAGCCATCTCTTCTGCTGGATTTTCTTTCAGCAAAAAGATGATAGAATAGTCATACCATACCAATCATATAACAGAATCCATCTAGTATCTTTAACCTAGAATCTTCAGAATTCCACTTATCTACCAATTCCGCCAATTTCAAGGAATAATCCAGCACATTTAAAGCTCAAAATTAATGATAGGTTAAGTATGAAGCTGGTGTAAATTCAGCACAAGGCTAGAGGCAGAGATTGAAGGAGGACCGACCTTCTTCTCCATCGATTCCATCAACGGCGATTCTATAGACGCCGGGTTATCCGAATCAGTCGTTGCACCGATGCCGAAATTCCGTCGGCACTGATAGGAAAGGGTCAATCCCCTTATGAAAAAAGGAAGCTTCGACCTCGGAGCCGCCACAATTACGGAGGGCGCCCCTCGAGTGCGTTGAGCACCGGTGGCCGCCGAGTGTAAGAAAGCGGCGTTCCGTCGTATAAGCAGCGCCTTAAATGCTGCCACCGCCGCCATTATCCGTAACTTTTTGAGTTGCGATTGGTGTTCAAATAGAGAAAAGCTCGAATCGAAACCGAAAATATGTGAACTAAGCCTGTCCGCAAAAATGGGGTAAGTTTCCTCCCTTTTTATCTATACCTATCACATCAATCCACTTTTCTCTCTCCTATCTATTCTCCATATTTTCTCTCTCCTATCTATCCTCCATATTCCACAACCATAGAAGGAAATTTCCACCCATACAATTTTATTATTGTTATTTTATAATTTATTTTATCATACATTTTTGTTAAAT